>OY804598.1:22132008-22268123 GCA_963680895.1 Fragum sueziense | reverse complement strand
AAAACCTTGCAGGGGATGGGATGTTGTATGTCCGTGTTTCAAGGGAAATGGTATTGGTAAATTATTGGCAGTAGGCATAATGTATGTTGCCTAATATCAGTCTATACTACATGTACTTGCAAGTACAGGGGTTTAAATAACTTTTGGGTCACCTGGCTGTCAAGGCAAAGTTGGTGAAGGATTTTCTTTGTTTTCCTTATTAACTACATGTAATCATTTACAAAAATAGCAGGGGAGGATACCCAAATTGCCCCACCTTTTATCCCTTTCCCAAACAAGACCTGGTTTTGATGTCCCTAAGAAATAAGGATTGGAAAAAAACATTGAAAGAAAGGAAGAAAACTGCTGATAACCAGCAGTTTCTCCTTTTGTCTCAATATTTTTGTCATATTTTACACAAATTCTATCTTTAATAACTTCCATTTTGTCATTTGCGGCAATTTGAAGTGAATCGTCCTGAAATTTTGCCGTTTGGGAACGGGTTAAAGAAACCCAGAATTAGACTGAAGTAAACAAAACATATTTTGTTAATTACAGGGGCTGGTGCACCCATATAAGCCATAAAGAAGGAGAAATGATGGGGGATGTTTTATATGTGGATTATGGTAACATGGCAATGGTTCCTCTGTCAGAACTGTTCGTTACACAGACACATGTGTGGGTTATACCACCCATGGCTAAACCTTTCAAATTACGAGGTAAGATTGCTTTTCATATGTATCTTTTTAGCAAGCTTGGACTTTGTTTGAAGAGCTAGTGTCACTGTCACTCCGCCTCTTAAAAACTTTAATCTGGTCTCTATCTCTGGCACTGTTAGAGCAGAGTTCGACACTAACGGTGTCCCGGGATCCCGAGGACACCAAAAATTGACAAGGGCCTCTCGAAATCACAAGACCAGTGTCCCGGCGGGACACTAACTTTTCCGACGGTAGTAGATCTAGAAAGAGCACAGGGAATTTTAGCGATTTTTATGTAGACTCTTTCTTATTAGATAAGAAAGAGTCTAAAACTGTCTACAAAAAATCGCTAAAATTCCCTGTGATCTAGAGTAGATCTAGATAGATCTATTTTTTTTCTTCATTTTCAGCTTTCATACCCCATTTTTGGATGTCTCCTAAAATAAAATCATTATCATTTGTTACCCATCGGATATGTGTCCGTTGGAATTAAAGCCGTTGTGGCGTATTTGAATTGTAACTTTGTGTAACTTTTTCTCATAATTCTTTTGTTTTACTCGAACAAACTGTCGTCTGCGCAAATGACTGTGACTCTTCCGAGCCGGAGGCCAGTAAAATTTTAGGAGGACCGGCAAAACATCCTTTGATGCAGTTCCTCGGGCCTTTAAATTCCAGAGTCAGTGCCCGTAAAACTTTGTTTTGGCATCAAAATCAGTGTCTAAAATCAGTGTCTAAATCTGCACCATCTATAACTTTGTTTTGTCTCATAGAAAAAAGTCGGCGACCAACCCAAAATTGTTTTTAAACAAAACCTTTTGGAGACAGTCACAGTCAGTAATTATCTCAAAAGTATGCAACAACAAATCGTAAATTAAAATAAATTTGTGTTTAAGTTATGTTTAGTCCACCAAAAAGGCAAAATTAACCCGGGACAACTTAATTTTCATGTGGAAAGTCATTTTATATGCAGATATCCAGGGTTAATGTTGCTGGATTATACTAGTATGATCCAAAAATCACCGAGTACTGCACCCATATCTTGAAAGGAAAATTATTGAACAAAGAAAGAAGCCAAATTTACGTTTTTGTGTGAACCAGAATCTATTTTAAAATTCATTGACTTAGTCAATGACTAGAAATAATACCAGTCATCTATTAATTACCTACCTTAGGAATTCTAATCCAATCACAACTTTCAAAGTATAGAAATTGCACTTGTAGTACACATTATTCTTTTTTCATAGAAAACATTCATTTCCTTTGTTACAGTTTCCTTAACCCTTCCTTCGCCATTCAGTCAAAGATAATTCTAACAATCTTCAATCAAACAAAGAAATATATGCACAAGATCTAAAATACTGGATTTCTACTGATAGAGAACCGATCATGCTTTTCATTTCGTCTTTTTTCTTCCATTGTGAACATGAAGGTAGGGAAAAAATCCAAAGGATGGGTTGCAATAAGGGTTCAAAAAATAGATTTTCTTTAAATTCTGTGAATTGATAGGGTTACATAATATCTTTAATTTGTATGTGTAAAAATTCCGATGAGGGCTTATTTTTGGAGATAATGGCTAACAAAGTGGGTGGGGTAGATTGACACGAGAAGCATTTTTTTACTTTGAAGTTAAATAACTTTTTCTGTATGAATCAGATCGAAGTGAAATTTTGCACGTACTTTCAATGTACTAAGGACAGAATATTTTCGGAATAATTAATCATGTATATCAGTTTGTTGATTTTCTGTATTCGTCCTTCTGTCGATCTCAGATTTTGCTTATTTTTGATGCACTAACTTTACGAAACTATCTCTACAAACTTTATTTTTGTATGAATTGACATGATATTTTGTGAACATGGTCTTTTATGATGTAGCTAGATATGTGTAAACTTTGAGTCAAATTCATTGCATAGAACTAAAGTTATTTGACCTTGACCTTCAAAGGT
The DNA here is from genome assembly GCA_963680895.1 of Fragum sueziense. Taxonomy (NCBI): domain Eukaryota; kingdom Metazoa; phylum Mollusca; class Bivalvia; order Cardiida; family Cardiidae; genus Fragum; species Fragum sueziense. The sequence goes on along the minus strand of OY804598.1, from coordinate 22,265,500 downwards.
TATTCTAAAATATTAAATTCTAAGATTTTGAGTGAAAATTTATCATGAAAATTGGTATATGAAGTGAATTTTAAGCAAATAAAGTTACTTTCATTATATCCTTGTTGTAATTACTTAGTTCAGTGGAAAATTCACGATTGATGCTGACTTTTTTGCACATAATAACAAGGATTTGTTAAGGGCAAGTGGACAATTTCCTTTTCAAAAGTCATTATTGTTCTGTATGTCAAGGTCAAGTTCTACTTTAAAATTTATATTGAACAAACTTAAAACAGTAAGAATATTATACCTGTGACTTTATTAGCTCCACTGGCCGAAGGCCAGCGGGGCTTATGTCATGGCCCTGTGTCCGTCGTCCGTCCGTCCGTGTGTCCGTCCGTCCGTGCGTAAACAATTTTCAAACATCTTCTTCTCCAAAACTACTGGACCAATTTTAACCAAACTTCACCAGATTCATCCTTGCATGAATCTCTACCAAATTTCTTCAAAAAAATAAAATCCGTGCAGAACTTGAATTTAAATTAATTTAAGTTTAAATTTTCAAAAAATCTTTAAAAATTCTTCTTCTCCAAAACTACTGGACCAATTTCAACCAAACTTCACAGAAATCTTCCTTGCATGAATCCCTACCAAATTTCTTCAAAAGATTAAAATCTGCGTAGAACTTGAATTTTGATTAATTTAATTGATTTAAATTTTCTGAAAATCTTTAAAAATTCTTCTTCTCCAAAGCTACTGGACCAATTTCAACCAAACTTCACACGAATCATCCTTGCATGAATCTCTACCAAATTCCTTCAAAAGAATAAAATCTATGCAGAACTTGAATTTTAATTAATTTAATTGAATTGAATTTTTGAAAAATCTTTAAAAATTCTTCTTCTCCAAAACTACTGGACCAATTTCAACCAAACTTCACAGAAATCTTCCTTGCATGAATCTCTACTAAATTCCTTTAAAAGAATAAAATCCGTGCAGAACTTGAATTTTAAATAATTTAATTGATTTAAATTTTCGAAAAATCTTTAAAAAAAATTCTTCTCCAAAACAACTGGACCAATTTCAACCAAACTTTACAGAAATGTTCCTTGCATTAATCTCTTCATAATTCCCTCAAAAAAAATAAATTCTATGTAGAATTTACATTTTAATTTATTTAATTAAATTAAATTTTCGAAAAATCTTTAAAAATTCTTCTTCTCCAAAACTAATGGACCAATTTCAACCAAACTTTACAGAAATGATCCTTGCATTAATCTCTTCTTAATTCCTAAAAAAAAAAATCTATGTAGAACTTAGATTTTGATTAATTAAATTAAATTTTCGAAAAATCTTTTTTTCCAAAACTACTGGACCAATTTTAACCAAACTTCACACGAATCTTCCTTGCATTTATCTCCTCTAAATTCCTTAAAAAAAATAATTTCCGTGTAGAACTTGAATTTAAATGAAATTTAATTAAATTGAATTTTCGAAAAATTGTTAAACAATCTTCTTCTCCAAAACTGCAGGACCAATTTTAACCAAACTTCACAGGAATCTTCCTTGCATGAATCTCTTCCAAATTCCTTCACGATCTGACGAAAAGCTTGGCCGTTGTGGGCTAGGCTTTTTTTTGCTATATGAAACAGTATAATTTTAAGAAATTATAAAAACATTTCTGCTCCTTAATCACATATTGGATTTCATTCTGGTGTAGCATGAATCTTCTTTGAATAGACCTCTATTGTATTCCTTCAAGAAGTTCGTAGTCTAAATGTCTAAAAGCCAGTGGAGCGATACAGGGCCATCTTGGCCCTCTTGTTTATTGAAATATACTTTATAAGACCATTTTTATATCAAGATATAGCTGAAAAATATAAAAAAGTGACTTTTTAGAATTATCTTTGAAGGTCAAGGTCAAATAACTTTGGTTCTATGCAATGGATTTGACCCAAAGTTTACACATATCTAGCTACATCATAAAAGACCATGTTCACAAAATATCATGTCAATTCATACAAAAATAAAGTTTGTAGAGATAGTTTCGTAAAGTTAGTGCATCAAAAATAAGCAAAATCTGAGATCGACAGAAGGACGAATACAGAAAATCAACAAACTGATATACATGATTAATTATTCCGAAAATATTCTGTCCTTAGTACATTGAAAGTACGTGCAAAATTTCACTTCGATCTGATTCATACAGAAAAAGTTATTTAACTTCAAAGTAAAAAAATGCTTCTCGTGTCAATCTACCCCACCCACTTTGTTAGCCATTATCTCCAAAAATAAGCCCTCATCAGAATTTTTACACATACAAATTAAAGATATTATGTAACCCTATCAATTCACAGAATTTAAAGAAAATCTATTTTTTGAACCCTTATTGCAACCCATCCTTTATAACTGCAAACTTTGTTCTGTTGGGTAAAGATTAAAACAACTTCTAATTATAACTCTGTAACTGGGTTCAATCATCCGTATAACCACACAAAAGGCAGACAGTGTGACGTCACTGCTTACATCACACAGAGTGAGTTTACAAATTCTCACAGGTCAAAAGAGAACCCTTTTTTCTCTTTACACACATACAAATACTAAATTTGATCAGTGGTTGAGTGCAAATCTTCAGATAAAAGATAGATCTTTGATTTAATAGGAATATATTCTGATGAGGTAAATCTACACGGTATTTTGCATTTGCTTTTACTGCATAATTACACAGATTGCTTGTTAATTGATGTGTTGGACAGATTGCCATTTTTCTTACATAAATTTACCTTTGCCAAACCACAATTTTTTATTCGACTAGATCTAGATAAATTCATTAGATCTAAAATCATGGATATGGGCAATTACCAATCAACAGATCAGATCATGAATGTATCCTCTGTCAAAGCGTTAGATATTTTACCCTTTCTTAACCCATTACCAAACAGCAATATTTTTGGGTGATCCAAATTCAAAGATGTTGCAGACGAGAATTTCATTTGTATGAAATTTCACATCGTTTGGTCTTTTTGAGTAGAATCCAAATTCAAAGATCTTGCAGACGAGAACTTCAATTGTATGAAATTTCACATCGTATGGTCTTTTGGAGTAGAAAACATTGTGGAAAATGAAGAAATTGCCTTTATCTTGTGGGGAGTCAAAAGGAGTCACTGTGTGGTAATGGGTTAAAATGGACATAAATGGACATAACGTAATCAAACATGCACAGCCCATTGTAATAAAATCGGGGGGAAGGGAGAACCTTCCAACAATAATTAACATTTTCTTAATTTCTCTTTGTTAGCAATGATTGATAACTAGTGACATCAAAACTAAGTCTTATTTGGGAAAGATATGCAAGAAAAATGTGGTAGTGCTCAACTAGATTCTATACTAATGTAGCAATACAAAGTTTTGATGGTTATTTCAATATTTCTTTGACCAAATTGCTTTGCATATATCTAGACGTTGGTAAAACATCCTTTGTCTGTTTTCAAACCTTGTTATTGCATGGCCACCTGCAAACATTTTCTCTTTGTAACATATATACAAGAAGTACTTGTACTTGAAACATAATATTGAATTTAAAAATGCAGAAAAGTTAAGTAGTTTTCTTGAAAACTAAGTAGTTTTCTTGCAAACTAAGTAGTTTTCTCAATAGGACAGCCAGAGATGATTATGGCTACCTATATCAGAACCCTTTACCGGACTATTATACATGTATAGTGTTGCTACATAACATGAAATGATTAAGAGTAAAAGTAAACAATATTTTCTTTGTTTCTGCTACAATTCACCAAGTCTGAATGTAGTAGGATCTGTATGTCTGGAGGAGGACCTATAAAAATTGGTAAACAATCACTAGATCACCCTTTACCCTTCAAAATGTGGAGATTTATCATTGGGATTAATGAACCTGTTTTACAAAGCGCCATTTTCAGGGACTCCTGATTCTTACAAGGGACTCCTGATTTTCAAATCAGATGTCCCGTAGGGACACCAGGTAAAAAAGTTAGTGTCGACCCCTGGTTAGAGACAAAGATTTGATATTTCAGACATGGATACTTCCTGCTTAGGCCTTTCTTTGGGGACCATTGACCTTGACCTTTGAGTTTAACCTACTTTTAAAAACTTTAACCTTACCTGTTTCTTAGGCACTACTAGAGATAGAACCTGTATATTTCTCACATTCATTGTTGACCTGTTTTTTCGACGAGGTCCCCATTCGGGGAACTACATTGTCAGTGGACTAGTCTTGTTCAAGTTTTAGAAAAACCTTGTCTAACTGATTGTGTTATATTCCTATTTAGGCAGCTAGGCAGTATAGAATAAGGTCAGTGTGCATATATTTTACACCACCTGCTTGTTTTTTTGCAACACTGCCATGGTAATTTTTTATGCTCCCCGAAGGGAGAACATATAGTCGCCGCTTTGTCTGTATGTCCGTCCGTCATTCCGTCCGTCCGAAGCGATTTCTCCATAACCCTTGGGCCAAATCAAATGAAACTTACCATGTGAACTCCCTATGACAAAATGCCGATGTACTTTTCCGGGTTTTTGGATTTGAGGCCTCGTCATGGGAAAAGGGGACTTAAGGTTAAATACAGTTTTTAGCTCACCTTAGCACGAAGTGCTGAGGGTGAGTTATTGTGATCGCTCACCGTCCGTGGTCCGTCTGTCCGTCCGTCTGTCCGTCTGTCTGTCCACAATTTCTAAAAAATCTTCTCCTCCCAAACTATAAGGTCTAGAGTCTTGAAAATTTGTATGTAGTATTGTCTCAATGCCCTCTACCAAATACTTCAAATTATTAAAATTGGCCCTATGTTGTGGGGTTTAAGGTTTCACACAGAAACACTGTTTTCTCAAAGACTATTTGGCCTAGAGTCTTGAAATTTTGCATGAATTTACATCTCATAAACCTCTAACAGAATACTAAAAATCATCACATTGCAAGGAAAGAAGCCCTATGTTGTGGGTTCTGGAATTTTCAAGTGAGGAATTGTTTTGACCAGGTAGATTTTATCACATATATTATCCCTAAAATAACAGTTTGGGTCAGATTGTGCAGATCATAATATCTGATAAAGAATGCATGGTGCTACAGATAAAAGGAGGTAAAAACATTCTATATTTGATGTTTAAAATCTAAACGCTTTGTTATGGATACTCATTTGAATAGTCTTGATTTAAGAATTCAAATGAATACCCTCAACATAGGGTGTTATAATATTAAAAAGATATTTTATGATTCTGAAAGCCATTACCCTCTTTTACCTGTATCCCTGAGGCACTTAATCCACTTAATGTTTGTTTACTCGATCTTGGGATCAGCTAAATACTTTAACCCTTTCCTGGAAAGACCTTGTTTTGAAGTCCCTATTAGAAAAGGCTTTGGAAATTAATGAGTCAAATGAAGAAAATGCTGATTCTCCTTTTACCTCAATATTTTATTTTATTTTATTCAATATTTTATATATATGCTAGTTTATTGTAAACGAATCCTATTTGTACCGCTGTCAATTTTGTATTCTGAACTTTCAAATTCGAACAGTCTATTTACATTCTGTATGGGAAAGCATTATGCCCTTTCTCTACCATACATAGGTTTGCCTCACCTACAGAAATGGCTATTAAATGATATGGTAAAAGAAGAAAATGTTGATAACTTGATAGCCTGTGTTGTCTCATTTTGCCTCATCATTTTCTCTGCATTTTTATACATGAATGCAGTCTTTATCAACACCTGTTTTTTCAGCTACAGCAGCTTTTAATTATGTCTGCTCTTATGTTATGTTGTTTGGAAAAGGTTTAACCATAACCAAATCCTTTCTGTTCAATGAATATTTCCCCTATGTTGTGGGTTCCATATAAATGATAAAGGGCAATGTTTGACAATCTTTTCAAGTTGTAAAGGCCTGAAGATAATATTTTGCCTCGCTTAAGAACTATTAGAATTATTCCTATGCTTTAGGCTCTTGCATTTTGTACAGAAAAAAGTGCATATGAGTTGTGTGTGTCATATTGTCTTGTTAAACAGAATAGTTCAAGTTACCATTACGCTTTGAAAATAAGCTCTACCATGAGGTATTCTAGATTTGAAAAAGTGGGAACAGGTTTAGAATTGTCTAAGAATTTCCAAACCTTCTGTCGTTTCTGAAATTAATATTATAGCCCAATGACCTCTTTCCAAAATTAATGCTTCAATTTGTCTATGTGCAATGGAAATTCAGAAATATGTTGTGGATTTTCTGATTTTAAATACAGATATAGTAAAAAATCTTTGACAATCTTTTCCCAAATTGTGCTTTGAAATTAAGTGTGAACCATTGTCATATGACTCCTTTTCAAAATCCTCGGAGATTTAAAAGGTTTGCTAAAAAGTATGTCTCAGGGCGCTCTAAGGTGAGCGATATAGGACCATCTTGGTCCTCTTGTTCTCTAATTTCTCCTAGTCTAATGGTCAGAATTTGATGAAATTTCATATTTGAGTAGCAAATCAGATGCCCTTGACAATAAACTATTTAAAATTTGCGTATACAGAATATGTCATGGAAAAAGGGGGCTTAACATTTGTTAGCTTTATATTAGCTCTGCATGGCATATATTTATTGTGACAATGCCTTATTCGGGGAGCATTGTCCGTCTCTGACGGCTCTTGTCTTACACAAACACATACATGGGTTGTACCAGCCATTAGTAAACCTTTGAAATTACAAGATAAGATTATTGGTGTGTCAAATTTGAATTGTCAATTTTGCAAAAATTTGATAATTCCTGAGTTATGGCCCCTGATTGGACTAAAACAGTTACCATCAGATTTCCATCATATTTGGCAGAAGTGTGCATTAAGACCAGCAGACTGCAAGACACAAAATTTGATCGATACACTTTGTGTTACATCCCCTGATTCAATGCAAAAATGGTTGTCTGGACAAACTTAGCGGCGGGGGCATTTTTATCACCTTTAGTGATTTCTAGTTATACCCCTGCAAAACGAATGTAAGGGATATACTGGAATCAGCCTGTCTATATGTCCATCTGTCTGTGCGTCCATGTACAAAATACTTGTCCAGACCATAGACCTCACTAAGGAAAAGTGCAGTGTACAAGGAGTATAACTTTACCTTGCTTACTTTGTGAGTTATTTCCCTTTGATTTCTACAAAAACGCTTGTCCGGACAAATGTAGTGGAAGGGATATTAATATAATCTTTAACTTATTGTCAGATTTCTAGTTGAGCATGATCCCGATTAATTTGATATTTACAGAGCCTCTGTTACAACTGAAGTCGTTGGAGAATGAAGTTGTAAGTTTGGAAGTGAAGGAACCAGGAGGTAATGTAAATGTAAGTATACTCACTCAAAAACAGTACCTTAATCCTTTCCAAAACAGCAAATTTGTGGGGGGATATCCAATTGGAAAGCTCCTGCAGACAGAAATATTGATGTAGATTGATAGAATTTGGGGTATAAAATGGCTTAGAAAATATTGAGGCAAAAGGAGAAACTGCTGGTTATCAGCAGTTTCTTCTTTTGTCTCAATGTTTTCCCAAACCTTTCCTATTATGGACGTCAAAACCAGGTCTTGTTTGGGAAAGGGTTAATCCTTTCCAAAACAGAAAAAATTGATCTTTCCAATTTGAAAGCTGTGTAGATGAATTGATGTTGATAAAGATAGTATTTGTGAATAGAATATAATATATTGCACAGAAAATAAAGAGGCAAAAGGAGAAAATGCTGATTATCAACATTTTCTTCTTTCATCTCATTGTTTTTCCAAGACATTTAAAAGGGATATCAAAAGCATGGCATGTGTGTGAAAGGGTAAATAGCTTGAATGCCAAGCTTCGATAACTCTATTCACGATGTATAATCACGTGACTTAGAATTTCCGATAATCTCCAATAACTGTCAATACTTGACCAATTTGAATTCGGTTTGAAGCAGAGAAGGTGGAAACATGTCAGGATTAACATGGACGTCATAGATAAACCAAAATTTTGGTTTATCTTCAATAACTTTTTTATCAGTTGATTTTTCAAAAATCAACAACGTCCATCTAATGCGTGACAACAGTCCACATTCTCTGCTTCAAACCGAATTCAAATCGGTCAATAATAACAAAGTTATTGAAGATTTTCTGAAATTTGTGTATCATGTGATTATCCACCGCGTATTAGTAACATTTGATATGATAAGTCTCAAATCAACCCATTACCACTCAGTAACCCTCAAAATAAAGGCTTTGGAAAACATTGTGGAAAATGCATAAATTGGTTTTGACAAACAATTTCTTCGTTCCCACAGTTTTCTACACAGAAAAACCAAAAAAGTTGAATTGCATGCACTTGAAATTGTCTGCATCCTCTAATTAAGTCCTGTCTAAAATTGTCATTTGCAACATCTTTGAATTTGGACATGTCTAAAGTTTTGCTCTCTGGTAATGGGTTAAAAAAAGGAAATGCTGATGACACTTTGGTTTAGTATGATTTTTAGGAATTCACAATTTTTTTCTTCAATTCAAGAAGTTTTCATTTTCAATATGTTTTCATTTTCAGAATTTCCTAACAAGCGTTAACTTGGACTTATGAATCAGATATGGGGTGACACAGATGAAGCAACCAAGAGGATGTATACAGCTTCAGAGATACAGATAGTGGGGCTAAGGGCATTCTGAATTTGTTATTTCAGATCCAAACACTATGTTGTGGGTACTCATTAGAATCGTCTCGATGAGACGATTCCAATGAGTGCCTACAACATACGGTTTGATGAACATTGAGAGGTATTTTACAGTTTGAAAAGCCATTGTCCCTCTTTTCTGTAGCTTTATATTTGGGTTACTGTGAAAGAATTATGATGTCATAATTGTGTTGTTTTATGGTACAGAGATGAGAATCTTCAGCTTTTTGGGAAATTCCAGCTTTTTTGGTAAAAAATTATTTTGTTGCAAATTCAGTCCACATCTGATTTTTTTTCATTGAAAGAGGGTACAGGGGTTTCAGCTTTTTTCACTGGAATTGATTCTCATTCCTGAATCTGCTGCCTATGGTTTGTAGGGAAAATGTAAAAGATTGGAGGGGAAATCTACAGCTCAATGTAAAATGAATTGTATTATAAATGGGTGTTTTATTTTGTTAAGATCATGTTTTGTACTGCTGTATATGTTTTGCAGAAGAAAATAATGATTCAACTACTACCTTGTGGCAAAGATTTAAATCTTTTCTCAAACAACATTATGAAAGGTTAAGAAAATGTGGGTGGAAAAGAAGAACATCCTGAAAACCAGCGTTTTCTTCTTTCTTTCAACATTATACAATTGTATGAATAAAATTTATTGCGTTAATTTTGTCATCATAGCAAATGTCACTTGGGAAAGGATTAAAAAAGCAAATACAATAAAGCATTTACTGCTTAATGCAAATGAATTATGATGCCAAAATGTGGTTATCATATTAAGATCAGAAGTACAAAAAAAGAGGGGGTTAAGGCTATTTAAAAAGCAAAATATCAGTAATTGTTGCCCCATGCTGTAGGTACTCTTTGAGACAATTCAAATGAGTACCCTCAATATAGGTTTTTGATTTTAACCCATTCCCAAACAAGACCTAGTTTTGACGTCCCTAATAGAAAAGGCTTGGGAAAACATTGAAACAAAAGAAAATCTGCTGATAACCCAGCAGTTTCTCCTTTTGTCTCAATATTTTCTGTGTCATATTTTACACAAATGCTATCTTTAATACTTCCATTTTGTCATACTTCCATTTTGTCATTTTTGGCAGTTTTTGAAGTGGATCACCCTAAAATTTAGTCGTTTGGGAAAGGGTTAAATAACAAATTAAAAATGCCTTCACCCCCTTCTTATCTTTTTGTGCAAGATCATGTAATAATCTACTGCATATTTTTGGTAGAAGAAAATGAGGCCTTCTGTCATCTGTGGCTGATCTAGGATGTCAGTGAAGGGTTTTTTTTATCTAAACAGGTTTGAATCTGGAAAAAAGGTCTTTAAGGCACATGAGACCAACATGGATCCAGATCAGCTTGGGCCTATGTACAGTCTGATCTGGATCCATGCTTTTCTTTAAAATCTCCATCTTGATGAGTATTCTCTTAGATGCACTCTGATCTTGATCCATATTGGTCCCAAATGCAATAAGGAGCCTTTTTCTAGATCACTGTTAGTATGATTTTTCCCTAATTTGTAAGCATTCATATAACAAATTCTTTTCATGGATATGTTCCATAGTCTTTGTTCGATGAGATTTTTTTTTCTATTTTTAGCTTGACTTTTCTAAGAATAGTTGAGCTATTCTAGTCACCGGGGCAAGGACATAGTACTTTTGTCAAGGTTTTATGTGCAAGTTTCAATACTGTCTCTTCTTTTCATTTCCCTACTGTATGTTCTTTGAAACTTTCCACTTGTGTATGGAACCACAACAGTAGGTAAATAATTCATAGACCAAGTCCATTCCGTGTGTTGAATATTTAAGCAGAATTATGTCCCTATGTTGTCTTAACCTTTTCCCAAACAAGACTTTGTTTGACTTCTCTTTTAGTGAAGGCTTTGGAAAATATTTAGGTGAACGAAGAAAATGCCTATAATCAGCTTTTTCTCCTTTTACCTCAGTACTGTCTGTTCTGTATTGCACCCAAAATCAATCTTCTGAAACATCCATGGTGGTATCCCAAGTAGGTTAAAGATTAGATATGTGTGCAATATGGAATGTAAGATATTGAGGCATAAGGAGAAATTGCTGATTATCAGCATTTTCTGCTTTTACCTCAATGCTGTCCCAAGCCTTTTCAAATAGGGACATCAAAACACAGGTCTTGTGTGGGAAAGGGTAAAATTGAGTTACTATCAAGTATTTGAATTAGTCAATTTTGCTTTATTTTGACAGCTTTCATAATTTCTGTGGTAATTTAACCCTTTCCCTAACAGCAAAAATTTAGGGTGATCCACTTCAAAAACTGCCACAAATGACAAAATGGATGTTATTAAAGATAGTATATGTGTAAAATATGGCACAGAAAATATTGATACAAAAGGAGAAACTGCTGGTTATCAGCAGTTTCTTCTTTTGTATCAATGTTTTCCCAAGCCTTTTCTATCAGGCACGTCAAAACCAGGTCTTGTTTGGGAAAGAGTTAAACAGAATAAATGATTATGCTTTCCTTAGAAACATGCAGGTTAACATTTCTTAAATCTTGTTAATGATTTCTTTATGGTCTTGAAATATTTTGTTTCTTTTCTTTGATCAACTGCTTTTTGTTGGGTAAATATACTTCTTTGCTTTAATGATGCTCACTTCTTTTCTTCCATTTCTAACGGTTTCTGAACATCTAGCACATGACATGGAATGGTTGAGTAGGACTTTCATCTCATTTTCTAGGCTCTGAATGTCCATCATTCGATATCCTATCACATACATTAAAACTCTTTATGAAGTTCTTTTCCATTACATTCAGATGATTATTACGTTCAGATGATGATTTTCGATTCTTATTTCTGCTCTTTTTCCATTACACCTTTTTCTAAAATTTCATTTTCAATCCAGGCCTAGAAATACATGAAAAATTAACCATTTTAACTAAATTTGTTGATTTAATTGTTATATTCTGTAGCCTATCCAAATCTGTTTCTTGGTTTCCAATATCTCTTGGCTATTTTTAGCTCGACTTTTCGAAGAAAATGAGAGCTTACATGTATACTGTCACCCGGGCGTTGGCGTCGGCGTTGCAACAAAGGTTAAAGTTTTTTCAAACATCAATAATTTCCATACTATCAAAGGGATTCAACCCAAACTTGGAATACTTATTCACCATCACACCCTCTACCTTACTACCAGGGCCCATGACCCTGGCTCCACTATATTTTGAGTTATGCCCCCTTTATACTAAGCAACTTAGAAAGTCGAACGCGCTGTCTTCGGACAGCTCTTGTTTATAACATAATGTTGTGTCAAATTACATTCTTTCATTTTTCTTGGGATTTATTTTTGTGTAAGTTTGTCATTTAAGTTAGGCTAAGAGTGTCAGCAATTGAATAAAAAGATTGGTCTTGCCAAAGGGATTGATGAAACATAAAATGTTTTTGTTGGCCCAATTTTAGTCTTACTTACTTTTGAGAATTTACTTAATTACATGTGGAAAGAAAGACAGTTTTGCCATAAAACTCGTTTCTTTTTGTTCTCAATATTCCTTCCTTTTTAATTGGTATTTCTTTTCTATTTTTTACTGTCTTAGATTATTTCCTGGAAGCATAAAAATATGTAAGATACTTCATAAAGTTTCCATTATTTTGGTTTGATTTCTTTCATTTGCAAACCTCTTTATCTTAACTTCGAATATTATTCAATTTCATCATACCTGCCAAGTTTTCAATAAGACCATTCGGAAGATTTAACCCTTTCCCAAACAAGACCTGGTTTTGACGTCCCTATTAGAAAAGGCTTGGGAAAACATTGAAACAAAAGAAGAAACTGCTGATAACCAGCAGTTTCTCCTTTTGTCTCAATATTTTCTATGCCATATTTTACACAAATCCTGTTTTTGAAAACATCCATTTTGTCACTTGTGGCAGTTCTTGAAGTGGATCACCCTAAGGCTAAAATTTTGTCGTTTGGGAAAGGGTTAAGTACAGATTAGTAACCTTTGCAGAGTCTGGTAAAATGATCAGCTATATTAAATTGCAGATTGAACTTTGCAATGAAAATTGGTGAACAAAGTCTTGCTCCTAATTACATCCTTGTCATTTTTTGTCACTATGAAATCTGAGATAATTGTGTTAAACCTATCTAGAATGTAGATTAGTGCTACTCTGCTTTTTAATGTCATTTGTACCGGGATTGAAAAAACAAATATTTCAACTGTTAAAACAACAGGATATTTTTCGTACAAAAAAAAGAAAATCAAGGTTGCAAAAGGTAATTATAACAAGTCATCAACAAAAAAACAACTTTTTATGCCCCAGTATCCAAAGATCGGGGGCATATTGTTTTACTGGTGTCTGTCTGTCTGTCCTAAAACTTAACATTTTGCCTTTTCTCCAAAAGTATTTAACATACAAAGCTCAAATTTGGTATGTAACTTCTTTATGATGATAGCTATCTGTTCCATGCAATATGACCTTCTTCAAGGTCATCCGTTAACACTTATCAACCCTTTATACGAAAACTTAATATTTTAGAAAAATGGCCATTTCAGTGGCATTCGTGTTTCACAAACACATCTTGTTTTTTTTTGTTTGTTTTTTTTTACTTGAAATGCAATTATGATATCACACAGAAAGCGCAAGTTTCGTCCATTTTGTGAAACATGATCATTAGATTGCTTTCAGTAATAAATATTTAGACCATGGCAACTATATCATGAAACTTGGCAGGTTTGGGTCAATGAGAACTAAAATAAAAGATTAAATATTTTTTACTTGAGAGCACATTCCAATAATAAAGTATTGTTTTGTCACTTTTCCTTTTCTCCTTTCATCAATACTCATTAGTTTGTGTTCCATTGTTTGCATTTATACCAGTACATTTTTTTCAAAAACGTTTCAAGATATTATTACAGTTTTTTTTTTCTCGATTACATCCTTTTAAGTCAGACCAAATAAAAAGCAATCTTTCATTGTCTATAATATCATTTAGTTTTAATTTGATATTTGTGCCTCACATGAGTAGATAGGGACATTCACTTTTGCCATGTCTGTTTTTTTCTGCTGATTGTCAGCAAAATCCTTTAACATTTGCCATAAGTTTTGCATGGTAATTGATAAAGGCTTTCATATTTTATGTGTGTATTCCTTGTGACTTCACTATTCCTTGATTGTCAATGTCACAAATCAAAATCATTTTTAAATTTTCGGAAAATCTACTGAAAAAGGGTATTGTAGTTTCACAAATGCACCTTTTTCTATGAAAGGTTTTTGTGTGGATTTTTTTTTTTTTTTTTTTTTTTTTTTTTAATTTTCTACAATACAGTTGTAGATCCACTTCTTTTACTTTGTTGTTTTTTGTGTGGATTTTTTTTCATGATATTTGTAAATCATATAACGTACATATAATTGATAAATGGAAAACATTTATCGACTTAAATACAGTAATGTATCTCATGTACAAATATACAAAAAGAACATAAAGTTCTTTAGGTAGCCAAAGCTAAATTGATATTATGTTATGTATGCTTTAGTTACTAAATTCTCTGTATATTTCGAGGTTTATGCTAAAAATATTTTTTATATTTACATGTACAAAGTGAGGGTTACTTTAGCATTTTATATTCACTTAGAACATTTCTATTGGTGCCACTTTGTTTATCATTGGTGTTATTGCAAAACCTCGTAACTCAGCTTTAATCAAGCTGGGGTTAAGAGGTTTTGCAATATCACGAACAATATGCATTAATATACAATGTAATAGTCATGTTTTGTTGTGCTATTCTTTCTTTTTCCTACTCTTTTTTTTCTCTTTTCCAAACAGAAAAGTGTCACTTTATAAGGACAATACTACTCTTAAGTCTCTAGCATTGTGCTAGTAATGGTGTTGCTTATGATATGAATACCTTCCAGTTCCAGGTTGTAGTGCGAAACTATTGTAACTGCATATATAATTGTGTTCAGTTACAATAGTTTTGTATTTCTTTCCATTTATTCTTCTTTCAAACCTATTAAGTCCTTCTTTATCTCTTCTCCTAAATGCATGTGCAATCTCTGCATTTGTAATGACTTTGTCTCTCATTTTTTTCTCATTTCCAACTTACTCCAAGTTACCCAAGTAATTACTACGTTGGTGGGAGTACAATTGTCAGTTTCTTTCAGAATGGCAAAGATTAAATTTAATTATGTAAATAGTCTTTCAAATACAATATTACAATGTTTGTAATGGAGTTCCTTATTCTTGATATGAGAACTTGCCTTTCAGCTCATTATGATTGTTCATAATTATGTATATGCTGTATCCAATGTTATACATGTATCTCTTAATTGTAATTTTTAATTCAGAATAAGTCTTTTCTCTACCAAATACTATATTGTTGATACTTTGACATTATTCTGATGATTATCAGCAACATAGGATTTGGAGAGCATCTATACATACATGTATTGTTTTGTGTTGTTTAACCCATTACCTATTGGCAACATTTTAGACTTGTCCAAATTCAAAAGTGTTGCAAACAACAATTTCAAGTAAATAGAATGTCACATGTTTTGGTCTTTTAGGGAAGAAAACAATGTTGGAAATGAAAAAAATTGCTTGCCACATGCAATTTCTTCATTTTCCACAATGTTTTCAAAAGCTATTATCTTGAAGAGAGTCAAAAAGTCATTGTTTGGGAATTGGTTAACCCAATGCCACACAGTGACACTTTTTGATGTTCCCCAAGAATTTTTTTTTTTTTTTTTTTGGAAAACGTGGAAAGTGAAGAAATTGCAAGCAAGCAATTTCTTCATTTACCACAATGTTTTAACCCAAAATGGAAAGATTTTAAAAATTGTTATCTGCAACACTTCTCAATTTGGAACAGTCCAAAATTTTGCTTGCTGTCTGGTAATGGGTTAGGGTAAGGGTTTCTATGTAAGGTTTACTTTGTATGATAGTGGTTTTACTGGTTTATGAAACTATATCTGGATACCTTATTTTTTTGTTCGCCTGAGCACAAAGTGCCCTAAGGTGAGCTTTCGTGATCAGTCATTGTCAGTCTGTCTCCAATCATAAAAAAGAGAAAATCTAAACGCAAAGACTAGTAATTTTGCATTAACAGTGGCCTTTACAAAAATATTTCAAATTATAGCACGTATATTGAATCAGATCTGGGGCTAGTTTTATCAAATGCCCTAGATATTTCATAATACATTGGTAATACAAAATATGTCTAGGATGAAAATGGCCCCTGAATCTTAGACTTTGCAATGGGACAATGAATCAAATCTTTTCCAAATCTTTTGCTCCTAAAACTTTTGGCATTATAGCATTGAAATTTTTAGCTCCACTGGCCTTCAGGCCAGCGGGCTATTGTCATGGCGCTGTGTCCGTCGTGCGTCCGTCCGTCCGTCCGTCCGTCCGTCCGGTCGTCAACTTTTTCTTAAAAAATCTTCTCCTCAGAAACTACTGGATGGATTTCAATCAAACTTCACAGGAATGATCCTTAGGTGGTCCTCTATCAGATTCCTTCAATTGATTTTGATTGAACCAGAAAGTCTGGAGTTATCTGCCCTTGAATTAAAAAATGGCTGTTTTGACTTTATTTTCACTCTAGCCACTACAAATATTTATCAATCAAGACAAAACTTCGTAAGAATGTTGGTGCTGATAAGATCTTGCCTGGGTGCAATTTTCAGCTTGATCTGAATATTACATCTTGAGTTGTGTGCCCTTGAAATTCGCAAAATTACCATTTTTTACCTTATTTTTACTCAAACAACCATAAATATCCACCAATCAACACAAAACTTTCATGTTATCTTACTGGCCATAAGATCTTGTATGTGTATAATTTTCAGCTTCATAGGAATCTTAAATCATGATATATCTGCCCTTGAATTTGACAAAATTGCTGTTTTCGACTTTGATTTTACACTCTTTACATCCACAAATATTGAACAATCAGGTCAAGACTTCAAGATATAGTTGAAGTTAAGATCTTGCTTTAGTGTGATTCTTAGCCAGATAGGAATGCAAAATCCTCAGTTATATGCCTTTCAATTTGGCAAAATTGCTAATTGTGACTTTGTTTTCACTCCAACAGCCAAACTCACTCTAATCAAGACAAAGCTTGGTAACCAATTGATCTTATATGAATGCATTTCAGCTTTCTAGTTTGTTCCTCTTTCAGAATATTTCAAATTATGACTATAAAAATCATAGCCTTGCTTGAGCCTCCTAGATATAGGGAATTTCCGACAAGAAAGAACCTTAACCCTTTCCCAAACAAGACCTGGTTTTGACGTCCGTAATTGAAAAGGCTTGAGAAAACATTGAGGCAAAAGAAGAAACTGCTGATAACCAGTAGTTTCTCCTTTTGTCTCAATATTTTCCTGACTCCATCACAACAGAATCCTTTCTTTATTATCATCAATTTTGTCGTCTGCAGCAGCTTTCAAAGTGGATAACCCTAAAATTTTGTCGTTTGGGAAAGGGTTAAAGAATCCAACTCAGATGAGTGATTTATGGCAATCTTTGTCATGTTGTAATGTCTCTAACCAATTAATATTTTACTTCTTCAAATTTATAAAGATCATGGATCTGAGAAAAATGCCCTTATATATTACCCGAAAAATCCCCTTATGGCAATTGAGCACAAATCTTTTCCAAACACCAAAAATGTAGAATTAATAAATATAAAAAATGTTGCAAACGACAAAATGGATATTCATAAACATAGGATTTATGCAAAATACAGTATTTAAAAATATTGAAGCAAAAGGGGGAGGGAAATTATTGGTCATCAACAGTTTCTTCTTTTGCCCCAATATTTTCCTCAAGTCTCTTCTGTAAGGGGTATTGGGGTCTTGTTTGGGAAAGGGTTAATATCTTTCCCAATAACATCTTCTCTGTCTTCTTCTTCGTCCACCAATGAAAACTTTTTGAGATTTAAAATCCTTCCATAAAAGGATAAGAAATTGGAGCAGGACTTGCCTTCTGAGCGATGAAAACTGTTCCTAGAAAAACATATTATGTAAAGTATATATTTGAAAGGTTGTAAAATACTGTGGGAAATGATAAAACTGTTATTGTACCAATCCTATTTTTTTTCTATGCTGCTTAATAAGCATTTTCTTTTAGCTTAACACATGAATAGATTAAAAGTCTGTTAGAGGCAAATTCCTTTCGAACAAAAATCTTTCTCCACTACAATGCTCGGTGCATCTACAGCAAGAGTTGAAAAAACTCCTTAAGCCTCTCTTACAACCGGTCGTACGTGCTCCTGCGTGCGGTCTGTGTCTTAAACGTATGTTTAGTCGTGCGATGCACGCACATGCAACATACGGTTTTTGTGGACGCAACTACGACGCAGACTGCTTGCAGCAAAGAATTGACCCGACAATTCTTATGAGGCGGTCTTACAACCCGTCGTGCATCTTTATAAATCGTGCGATTTTGCAGCGTTTAAAATCGTACAATTTTAAAAGACGCACGATGGGTTGTAAGAGAGGCTTTAGTAGCCTCTTTTATGAACATTTGTGTATCACAAACACATCTTGTTACTCTTTTATAACATTTGTTTTGTTCTGCAATGGCTAAATTTCCCTAGAGATAAAGGCTCATTCCCCAAAAAGTATGGGCATTATCACTAAATCTTGTGTAATTCTTTCTTCAGTAATTATTTCTTTCTCCTGATACTCTGTCCTTCCTTTGTCAACTGTAATGATCAAAGAAATGAAAATATAACAAAAAGTATTAAAATAAAGAGTAAAATATAATGAGAAATATGTATATAAAAAATAAATTTTTATGTGTTGAGAACTCTTAATTCTTCTTGAAAGATCAAGCCAGAGTAAAAGATTAGAGGGGTTTAATGCTTACTGAAACCAAAAAACATAATAGATTGTTCAACATTTTATATGAAGTGAATACCTATCTAACCCTTTCCCAAACGACAACATTATCAGCAATCAGCAATTTCGTTTGCCTCAATGTTTTCCCATACCTTTTCCATTAGGGACGAGGCCGCTGCCTTGTTGCAGTTGGTAGCGCATCTGCCTCTCATTCGAGAGGTCCCGGGTTCGATACCCGGCCGCGGCAAATACCCTATCTGACAAAATGTCACCCATCAATGGTTTGATATCGTGAACCTATGTGGGGGAGCAGCTGGAGGCTCGGATACGGTGTTGTGGTAGTACTGGTGAGAGAAATACCAGGAATCCATGGTAAGGTGCTCCAGCTGCCGCGATATGACCTTAGTAGTTGAAAACGGCGTAAAACCCCAATAAACCAAACCATTAGGGACGTCAAAACCAGGTCTTGTTTGGGAAAGGGTTTACTTGTCTCCAATAAAATGCCCACAAGATTGGGTTTAGAATGCATTTCTAATATTAAATGAAGAATAGCATTACCCCCTCTCATCTGTAGCTTTGGTTCAACCATTATTCCCAAACAGCAAACATCTTGGTCATTCTAATTCACTGTCTATAATCACGTGACTCAGAATTTCCGATTATCTTCAATATCTTTTTTAATACTTGACCAATTTGAATACGGTTTGAAGCAGAGAAGGTGGGAAAATGCCAGGAATACGCTGGGCATGGTGGATTTTTTAAAAAAAAATCAGCTGATAAAAAAGAAATTTTGGTTTATCTTCAATAACTCTTTTATCATCTGATTTATCAAAAATCCAGCATGTCCATCTAATGTGTGATGTCTGTCCACCTTCTCTGCTTCAAACCAAATTCAAATCGATGGCATATTAAGAAAATTATTGAAGATTTTTTTGAAATTGCTGTATCACGCGATTATCCACCATGATTATTCCCAAACAGCAAACATTTTGGTCATAGTAACTTGAAGCTGCTGCAGACAATAAAATGCTATTGATAAAGATAAGATAAGTGTACTGCAGCGAAACACAGAAAATATTTAGGTCAGAGGAGAAAATGCTGGTCAACAGCTTTCTCTTCTTTTGCCTTAATATTTTCCCAAGTCTGTCCTATTATGGAGTCAAAACCAGGTCTTGTTTTGGGAAATAGTTAATTCACATGTCTTTTTGATGATAATTTGCGTTTTCTTTAAAGAAGATTGCCTGAATTATCCCTTTCCCAAACAAGACCTGGTTTTGATGTCCCTAACGGGAAAAACATGGGAAAATATAGAGGCAAAAGAAGAAAATGCTGATGATCAGCATTTCTCTTTTTGCCTTCAAATATTGTCTGTGCTATTTTCAACACATATTTGACCTCAATCAACATCCATTTGGTCATTAGCAACAGCTTGCAAGTAGGACCATTCTAAAATTTTGTTGTTCTGGACATGGTAACTATTGTCTTTTTCGTTCATGTCCAGGGAGTCAAATTAAGCAGTCTTGTTTGGGAAACTTGTTTGGGGAAGTAGTTGATTCACATGTCTTTTTTGGTGATATTCGAATTTTCTGTTAAGAATATTGCCTGAATTATTTTTGTCTTTTTGTCATGAATTGATCATGTCCAGTCGTAGATAATGACTAATATTGTTCTTGTTATGGGCAATCGGATTAAAGTTAAAGAATTTATGTTCTTATCTTATTCATTCATACTTATAGCTTATGGTAAATGACCTGGCAATGCACCCCTAGCTATTAGCTAGGGGTGCTATGCCATTTCATTTATTGTCGGCTATACCTTTGAGCAAATCGCTGCTTTTCAACGTAAACCGCGTAACTGCAGCTTAAAACAAGCTGCAGTTACGTTTTTGTTGAAAAGCGACGAAATATTGAATGAATATGCCAAGCTGAGATGGCTCAGTTGGCAGCATCAGAATCCTTCAACCCTGGGGTTGCTAGTTAGAACGGTTTGACCCTAGCTTGAATTACATGGATATCCTGTCTGGCATTTTACTAAGTTTATTTGTATCTCACCATGAGCAGCTGGAGGCTTGGTTTGGATGCGGTGGTGGCACTTGTTACAAGAAATGCCAGGAATCAATGAGTAGGTGTTTCAGCTAGCGCGATATGACTGAAATGCTTTTGAAAGTGGCATAAATCCCATTAGATCAATTAACCCATTTACAGTGACACTTTTTGACACCCTACAAATTAAAGGTTAGGGAAAACATCGTTGGTGGGTGACAATCTATCAGAAAGGATCAGAGGATGTAAAATTCATTCTTTTGAAGTTGTTGTCTGCAAAATCTTTGAATTTGGATCAGTCTAATTTTTTGTCATCTGGAAAAGATTAATGAAAGCATCAAGGTAGACAAATTTTCCATGAACGATGATCAAAAAGCTATCAGGCTGATAGGCCTCGAAATGCAATCCATTGGATAAAGATCTTGTTCAGTCTGTCGTTCTTTCTAATTTAACCCTACCCCAAACAAGACCTGGTTTTAACGTTTTTAATTGAATAAATTTTTGAAAACATAAAGCCTAAGGCAAAAGTAAAAAATGCTGATATTTAAATCAGTATTTTCTTCTTTTGTATCAATATTTTCTGAGCTATGCCATACGAAATCCGTATCAATATAAATTTTAGCAAGCCTGGACTCTATGTCTCTAGAGCTAATGTCACAGCCCTAATATCGGCGTCGCATTCCGTTGCGTCGTCAGAAACGTTAACCTGGCCTATATCTCGGGCACTATTAGAGATACAGCCTCGATACTTCACACATGGATACTTCCTGCCAAGATCTTTCATTCGGGTCTTTGGCCATAGAGTTTGACCTACTTTTAAAAGAGACTTTAACCTGCAAATCTCATGTAAATGAGGAACTATAGGAAAGTATCATTTCGTCGTTGTAAATGCAAAACCTCGTATCTCGTTTTTGGAAAATTTCAAAGGGGAGGGAAAAAAGTGTAATAACTTTTCCCAAACTGAAATGTTTTACTTGAAATTTTGACATATTGTTTCCATTTATACTGATCAGTAAAAATATCTCAAAACCTGCGAGAATTGTCTAAACTGGGCACACACGTTTGTACTTTGGAAATCACAAGAATCGACATACGAGGTTTTGCATTTACACCGACGATTTGTGACCCATCACGCTAAAACGGACCTTCTGAAAGTGTGAAAAGTATCGAACCTTTTCAGCATGCACGCATTTCACAGACTAACTAGGACAGTAAATTTCCGTTCTTTTAAGGTCTTAACCCTTTAACATACATTGGTGCCTTTTGATACCTTAAAAGATAATGGCTTTGGAAAACAATGTGGGAATTGAAGAAGCTGTTTATTACGAGCAATTTCATTTCTTCATTATCCACAATGGTTTCCCTAAATACAAAGATTTTTAGCGCTTCAATTCGTAGAATGGGGGCCGATTCTAGTCACCCTTGCGTTGGTGTCGGCGTAGTGCTTTGGTTAAGTATTTACGTGCAAGTTTCTAACAATACTATTGCTCTGAAACTTCGTACATGCTTCTGTGACCATACTATAAGCCTCTAAGCAAAGATTCCTTCACCCGTCATCTAATTTAATGGAACGTTTGCCCTTTTTGGCTGAGAGATTCTTTGTCAAGTTATTTCGTGCAACTTGCATAATATCTGTAATAACTTTTTTCTGTAACGGCCATTGCATTCAAACTTTGCTCATGCATCTGTGACTATTATGTCAGACTCTAGGTAAGGATTTGTTGCTCTCAAATTTGATTTAATGGAATTTTTACCCTTTTCGATCTTTCGATTTTTCCACTATCCAGCCCTTGATAGTCGCGCTTTGCTGTCCAGAGACAGTTCTTGTTTAATCTTTCACCAACTTAAAATTCTCGTCTGCAATATCTTTCAAATTTGAACAGTCCAATTTTTTGCCACTATGGGTTATTTTCTGGATCTAACGCTTTCTGTTAAAATGTTTGTAAAAAAAATCTAGAATATGCGAAACATAAAAACAAGGATTTTTTCTGACGCCGAATGGACAGGGTGGACTATGTAAGCCCATCATTGCATTCTTGCTATCAACTTTTTTCTGCGAAAATCATCACTGTGGGTGTGAGGTATTTAAGATTACATACAGCATAATTACCTTGGACCATCTATCATCCAAACGTCTTCAACTAGAGAGTGTCTTGAGTGGAATCCATTATCCACTTCATGTTAACCTTTCTATACTGGATAACATAAAAACGCATTTCTCACAATTATCCTGCACGATGTCGTATATAATGCTGCCTGGCGTTATACTACTCTGCTTGTCTTAACCCTTTCCCAAACAAGACCTGCTTTTGACGTCTTTATTAGAAAAGGCCTGGGAAAATATTAGGTCAAAAGAAGAAAATGCTGATAATCAGCATTTTCTCCCTTTGTCTCAATATTTTCTGTACAATATGGTACGCAAAATTGTCTCAATATTTTCTGTACAATATGGTACGCAAAATTGTCTCAATATTTTCTGTATAATATGGTACGCAAAATTGTCTCAATATTTTCTGTACAATATGGTACGCAAATCCTTTCCTTTTCAACATGAATTGTGTCGTCTATTGCAGCTTTCCAAATGGATCATTCAAAAAATTTGTTGTTTGGGAAATGGTTAAAGGGGTTCATGCTATTTTTTAACCCATTACCACACAAAGACTCCTTTTGACTCCCTATAGGATAATGGCTTTGAAAAACATTGTGGAAAATGAAGAAATTGCTTGCGACAAGCAATTTCTTCATTTCCTACAATGTTTTCTACACAAAATGATAAAAAAAACTTTAGAATTCATTGATTTGAAGTTATCGTCTGCAACATTTTTTAATTTGGACCAGTCTAAAATTTTGTTGTTTGGTAATGGGTTAAGGGATCAGAACAACATGGGGACAGTCAGAGTACGCATTGTTGTGTGATGCATTATATCACCCAGGGGGAAAAAGAAAGGATTTTTTATCAAATTTTTATTATTATCTTTATTATTATTATTATCTTTCAAGGTCCAGTTTCCCATAAATGTTACCATAAATAAAAGATGCGTGTAGGGTAATGCATTTTTATACGGACTTGATTAAGAAGGACTAAGGGAACTTCATTCGAAATTTCCTTGGACAGGAATGATTTAGCTATACCATATATACAGGTTGGTTACGTCCCAGTTGGTCTATGTCTAATATATAAAATTTTTGGATTAGACGAAAAATTCTCATCTCGTCTAATACTTTTTCAGACCTTGTTTAATCAATAATCAAAGTTCAATTTTAAATTTCATAACTTTATTGGTATTTCTAATTAAGAGTTTTAAACGAAATGAAAAAATCGAATTTTAGACCAAATTGGATTAGACCAACTGGGATGTCCCCTACAGGTTGACCATTCCATAATTATGATAGCGTAATTACCCTGGACCATCTATCCCATAGGCATAATAAACTTTTTTTCCTCTGTGTGTATTATTCTCGTTGCGAAAGTACTAAACTACTGGAATGAAAATTACGTGTTTATAGCGGTTTAAGAAGACAGAAGAACGTGTAAGAAAGACCTATCTAAGATCTAACTTGGTCGTATTAAACGTCATAATTACTAAACCTTTCCCAGAAAAAGCACTGCTTCCAATTTTCGTAAGATTGCTTTTTGAAAACAAGTAGAAAAGTAATAAATTGGTTATAACAAACATGTTCTCTCTCGATTCCGTTCAATGCTATAACATATTACGAATGCTTCCATTTGTTTCCTGTAAGAATATGATTCTGGAAAAAAAGATAAGAAAATAAGTAAATGCTGACCATAAACATTTTCTAATTTCCATCTATGTTCTAAAATTCGAAAACTTCCGTTTTGTTTTGTAAGAAAATATTTTTGAAAACAAAAATGAATGAATGAAAATATGTAGAAAAATTTAAAGCAAATAGTATCACGGTGTATAATCACGTGACTCAGAATTTCCGATTATCTACAATATCTTTTTTTAATACTTGACCAATTTGAATTCGGCTTGAAACAGAGAATGTGGGAAAATGCCAGGAAGCGTGGGCAGGTCGGTGTTCAAACCTCAATGTGTGCCTTTTATCATTAGCCTACTCATTAGTAACCAGTAGCCCACCAGATGACAATATTGGTGTTGTTAAAGATAAAATTTGTGTAGAAGAAAATATTGAGACAAAAGGAGAAACTGCTGGTCATCAGCAGTTTCTTCTTTTGTCTCAATGTTTTCCCAAACATTTTCTATTAGAGACGTCAAAACTAGGTCTTGTTTGAGAAAGGGTTAAGGAATCCCAGAACACCCCTCACCCCTTGCTAATAGGCACAATTGAGCATTTCATTTGATTGAAATCACGTTGTCTTCTTCAGCATAATTCAAATTGGAACAGTAGGCATATTTTTTGTCGTTTTGGAAAAAGTGGTGTAGCCAAAATCCTCACCGAACAAAAAAACTGGTTTACATAGCTTGCTTTATATAATATAAATAGTCCTAGGACTTATGTAGTCAAACAGCTACTTCGAGTAGCTCTGCGTTATCAGTGGATATAACAAGTACAAAATTGCTGCATGATGCAGCATAAGATGAAGCACGGCCTAAATAAATGTGTGCCCCGAACTTTTCCGCATTATGGTTAAATTCCAAGGGATCAAACAATAGTTTTTAGCTCCACTGGCCGACAGGCCAGCGGGCTATTGTCATGGCGGTGTGTCCGTCGTGCGTCCGTGCGTCCGTCCGTCCGTCCGTCCGTAAACTTTTTCTTTAAAAATCTTCTTCTCAGAAACTACCAGATGGATTTCAATCAAACTTCACAAGAATGATTCTTGGGTGACCCTCTCTCAGATTCTTTCAAAGAATTTGGATTTAATCAGAATAACATGAGTTATCTGCCCTTGAATGTCAAAAATAGCTGGTTTTGACTTTAATTTCACTCTAAAATCCACAAATATTAATTAATCAAGACAAAACTAAATCAGAATGTTGGTGACTATAAGATCTTGCCTTGGTATAATTTTCAGCTTGATCTGAATTTTACATCATGAGTTATGTGCCCTTGAAATTGACAAAATTGCCACTTTCGGCTCTATTTTAACTTTGTTTTCACTCTAGCTAATACAAATATTGACCGATCTAGACAATACTTGAACAGAATGTTGATGACCATAAGATCTTGCTTTGGTATAATTTTAAGCTAGATGAACTCAACATCATGAGTTTTGTGCCCTTGATATTGACAAAATCACATTTTCGGCTCTATTTTGACATTGATTTCACTCTAGCAACTACAAATATTGACCAATCAAGACAAAACTGAACCAGAATGTTGGTGACTATAAGATCTTGTCTTGGATTAATTTTCAGTTTAATCTGAATTTTACATCATGAGTTATGTGCCCTTGAAATTGACAAAATTGTCATTTTCGACTCTATTTTGACTTTGTTTTCACTCTAGCAACTACAAATATTGACCAATCAAGACAAAATTTGTACAGAATGTTGGTGACTATAAGATCTTGCCTTGGTATAATTTTCAGCTTGATCTCAATTTTATATGAGTTATGTGCCCTTGCTATTGACAAAATTGCTATTTTCGGCTTTATTTTCACTTTCATTTTCACTTTTACAACCATTAGTATTAATTAATCAATACAGAACTTTCACAGAAATCTTACTGACCGTACGATCTTACTTGTGTGTAATTTTTAGCTTGGTCATGCATGCATTTGGTTGTTTGCGCAGCCTGGACCTTTGAAATTGCATTCAACAAGACAAACAATCAGGCCTGTGGAGCGCTTCCAGGCCGCCAGGACTGTCTAATTTCTTTAATGTCTGTGAACTGGTAGGGTTACAATCATATCTCTATTATCTAGGTGTAAAAATAGTGAGGGCTTGTTTTTTGGAGATAATGGCTAACAAAGTTGGTAGGGTGAATTGACATGAGAAGCATTTTTTTACTTTGAAGTACATGTATAGTTTTACAAATTGACCCTGCTGGTACTCTACTCTACAGTAATGGTAAGAGAGTTTTAGACTATCAACAGTACTACTTTACTTTATCCCCTTTCAACCAGCATCATGTGTCTTCACCAGTCCTAAAAACATTAAGCGCTTATTTAAATTGTGAAAGGACAGACCGTTTTACGATAGGTGACCATAGTAGGTTCCACTGAACACTTTAAGCCGAAAAAGGCAATTTTGCCAAATTCAAGGGCAGATAACTCAGAATTTGCATTTTCAATCTGGATAAAATCTAAATCACCCAAGACGTACATGCAAACATTTGTCTTTGGCTTTACATTTGATTGTGCAATATTTGTATGTATTACGCCAAAATTGTCAAAAATGGCATTTTATGACATTCAAGGGCATATAACGCAGCACTTTCTACAGATTTCTACAAAATCAATCTTACACAAGGGCTTTTGACCATACACATTTTGACAAAGTATGGAGAAGATCTAATGATATTTGTGGATTCTAGAGTGTAAACCTGGATATTATAGACGAGCAGAGAGACGGGCAGAAAACAGACAAACCTGGTCGCTAGTACTTTCTTCTGAGGCCAGCTAAATTTTATATTAAGCTAAGTAATCATTTATGCCTTTCTGTGCGAAGGAAATCCAGAAAAAATGTATTTTGTAGTTTATTCCACAATTTGTCATGGGTTTTTAGCTCAACTAAGCACAAAGTGCTCAAGGTGAGCTATTGTGATCACTTTTTTCTGTCGTCCGTATGTCTGTCTGTCCGTCCATCTGTCAACAATTTGGTGTTTACACTCTAGCATCTACAAATATTAGGCAATCTTGACCAAACCTGGTCAAAATATGTATGACCATTCGCTCTCAGATGAGTTTGATTTTGGGTCAGATCGGACCAGAAAGTCTGGAGTTTTCTGCCCTTGAATGACCAACCAATACAAAAGCTGGACACAATGTTGGGGACCATAAGATCTCAAATGAGAGTGATTTTTGGTTTGATTGGACCAAAACGTATTGAGTTATCTGCCCTTGAATTTGACAAAATTGTCGGTTTTTTTACTGTTTTCGACTTTGTTTACACTATAGCATCTACAATTATTGACCAATCAAAACAAAACTTGGACGCAACGTTAGTGACTATTAGATCTTGTATTTTGGTTTGATCGGACTAGAAAGTCTGGAGTTATCTGCTCTCGAATTTGACAAAATTGCTGTTTTTGACATTGTTTACTCTCTAGCATCTAGAATTAATGGCCAATCAAGACAAAACTTTGCCACAATGTTAAGGACCATAAGATGTCAGATGGGTTTGATTTTCAGCTTAATCGGTTAAAAAATCATGATTTATATGCCGTTGAATTTGACAAAATTGCCGTTTCGACTGTTTTTGACTTTGTTTACACTGTAGCATCTTCCAATTAAGTGACCAATTAAGATAAAATTTGTACATAATGTTGATGACCATTAGATCCTGCATGACATTGAATTTTAGTGTGATTGGATGAGAAAGTCGTGAGTTATATGCCCTTGAATTTGACAAAATTGTTGTTATTGACTGTTTTTCGACTTTGTTTACTCTCTGGCCTTTACAATTATCGACCAATCAAGACTTAAACATTATGTTGGTGACCATAAGATCTTAGATGACTTTGAATTTCAGTCTGATTGGATGAAAAAGTAGTGAGTTATAATAATACTTGAATTTGACGAAATTGCTGTTTTCGACTTTGTTTTTACTCTAGCAATCACAAATGGTGACCAATCAAGACAAAACTTGGATCTTGGATATAATGGTTGATTACCATAAGATGATGGATGAGTTTGAAATTCAGCAAAATTAGACAAACAGTTGCTGAGTTATCTGTCTTTGAATTTAACAAAATTCTCGTTTTTTACTTTGTTTTCACTCTTCACAACCAGATATATTGACCTAAGTGGATGAATTACAGTTGATGTCCATAAGTTTGTTTTCAGTCTTACAATCACAAATATCCATTGATTCAAACAAAAACTGTGTCTCATATCATATTGGTTCAGGTGAGCGATGTAGAACCATCACGGTCCTCTTGTCGTGTATTAAAGGGCCCATGACTCGTTTTCCCGACTAGCTATCAAAATTCCTAATAACTTTGCGCTGACAAATTATTTTAGTACTGGCCTAAAATATTATTCCAATATGTCGCTTTAATATAGAAACGTGTTGATGTTTTCCCCAGTCGGTTACATCGGAGTCTAACAATCCAGGGGTCTCTAGTTTGAACCCCGGCCCGGCCAATATCCATTCTGACATTTGACAAAAAGTCATTTGTCTCTCACCAATGGGTGTGAATCATCTATGTGAGAGAGCAGCTGGAGTCTCGGTTTGGATATTGTGGTTGTACTGGTGCGAGAAATACCAGGAACCCACGGTTAGGTGCTCCAGCCGCCGCAATATGACCATAGAAGTTGAAAACGGCGTAAACCCCCAATAAAATCAATTTTCCCCAAAGCTGGGATATGAAAATATACAAAAAATTGAAAGATTGCATAAAATGCTTATTATTTTGAAATTGCTCTTAAGCAAGCAAATGGACCTCGTGTCGTGTTAACATGGGCTCATATACAAAGCATTTTGTTTTAAAAAAAAATCGCCAATTATTTACATATAGCTAGAAAATTAATGAATAAGAACCTTGGGTAGCTCCGGAATAGAATTACCCACCAACTTTCAATAAACATGTACAATATACACCAAACCAAATGTCCGTTTGATTCAGAATTTTCGGCAAAAGATGTCCCCTTTATGTAAACTGACACGATTTAAAAACGCAAAGCACGTTTTCATTAACCATTCCCTTTCTATTGCCTCGATCGGCCTCATATTTTGGGAGACGTATTAATCGTTCAAATTAACCCGAGATATTTGCATATTCGGGTCATATTGGGTCACGATTGTATTGAAATGAATATTTATTCAGCGTTAAATATTAGTCTTTCTTCATGCAGAGTCTGTGGTGTAATGGTAAGTATCTCTGACTTCAGTCCTGGCGGTCAAGGATCGAATCTCAGAAGGTGACTATTTTTTTTATTATTAATAAATTCTTTTTTTCTGCAATTATCATCCTCGTGAATTTCGTTCCACCGTACCACCCGGACTTCAATGCTATAGAATTGACATTGAGCCAGTTAAAGACACTTGTGAGCCAGCGCAATGTGACATTCAGGTGTGTATAAACAATTTATATTGTAAAATTAAAGTCTAAAACATAAATATTGATATTGATAAAATGCTGATAATCAACATTTTCTACTTTTGCCTCAATATTTTCCTTGCTCTAAGGAACAACTTCAATTCACAAATAAACTCATTTTGTCGTCTGCAACTACTCTAAAGGGGAATCAGTCCTAAATTTGGCAGTTTGGGAAAGGGTTAAAAATTAATTTTGTTGTGCCTTTATTTTCAAATATGATGACCTATTGCGCATAACGGATGAGGCGTTTGATCAGATTGGAGCTGAACGATGGGATCGCGCGTGCAGCAAGGTGGAAAAGGCTATAGAAGAGATGAAACGTGCTGATCACTACTCCGGGAAACCATCTCCCATTATCATAAATATCACAGGATCAGACACGGAAGATACCGACACAGCAGACGAGTGCCCTACGGACACCAGTGCTACTGACACTGCTGACGAGATGTAACTTAGATGTTGAAATCCTATGTTTGAAATGAAATAATTTAATAAAATAATGAAATATACAACTGAAATGAATAGAAATTTTAAATAAATATAAAAATAAAAATAAACAAGAAGAAAGTATATCAATAGTAAAATTAAAAGATGTAAAGCACATATAGTAAAAAGAAGAAATAAAAGATTCTGATTTGTTTCGAACCTTGATCTTCTATATCATGAGCCCAACGCGCTATCCAATACGCCACGTAGCCAATTAAGAAGTTATGCGAAAATAGAATCTATATTTCAAAGGCATCTTATCATTTAAATCGATAATACCTGAAGCGTGAAATCAGTATGCAAATATCTCAAGTTAAAATGAACAAGCAATATACAGTAATGTAAACACTTCACGCCCTGGCAATTTTGTCTTGTTTTCTTTAGCATGTCCGGACATCCGAACCGCCCATCACTAAATGCTCGTGTGGCTCCTGCATTCAGACCACGTGTTTAATCATTCAGATTTTTTGTGTACAATTTGTCACTTTGATTTACTTATTGAAAACATACGAGAACTACGAAAAAAGTTTGTGTACAAAATGCTCAGGCTTATTTTTGGAAAAAGAGACCGAGTTTTGGGGCTTTTTTCGGCCGTGTTTCGCAAATGAAGATAGCTAGACGCTTTAATGTAGCCGAATCGATAGTTCCACGATTAGTGAGACGTGTAAACGACATGGGAACATTTAGAGACCGCCCATGTCCCGGTCAGTCGCATGTAAAAACTGTACGTCAACACAATTGTATACGTCAACGTCACTAACGCAACAGATTTTTGACGGCCCAGTGTACAGCAAATTCCATGGTTGGTAATCGCGGGCGGCCTATACATCGTGACACGGTGAAGAATCGCATGTGAAAACACTGAGTTTGTTGTCGTTGTCCTGTTCGATTCAGGCTCTTGACTCAACATGCATTTTGGCATAATCTGACGTCCTTTCATTCATTATTTGTGGCTGTAAAGGTCATATTCTGCCCTGTTATGTTAACAATTGTAACATTTACAATTATACATGGCTATACATCGGTTTTGTAGACTGTAGTAGATACCATCTGTAAAAGTACCCTTTTGCGTTTTTAAATCGTGTCAGTTTATCTATTTATACTACGAATATTATTGGAAAACTTAGGTCCCAGGACCCCCCTTTAAATGTTTATTTTCACCTTTTCCCACCCACATATTGTGAAGTAAACTGGTTATAGAACCAGTACTAGAACAGTAAGTTCTAAAACTGCATTTAACGTTCAAGAACTGGTTCTTGAACTAATTATTGAATCAGTTCTAGAACTTTTGAGTTTTAGAAATGCCATTTAACGTTCAAGAACTGGTCCTAGAACTAGTTAAAAACTAAGTTGTAGAACATTAAGTGACAGTTCTAGAACTTCAGTTCAGGAACTTGGGTTCAAGAACTGATTCTAGAACTGGTTCTAGAAGGTTCTAAAGCTGATGTTTTAGAACATTCTAGAACAGTTCTTGAACTTCTTTTGCAGGGGTATATTCTTTACCCCCTTTTTGTTTGTTACTTCCCGTATAGTGTTGATGAAAATTTGTAAAAGAATTTACGAATATTTTAGACTGGTAGGCCTAGTTGACGTGACTATCGAAATAACTAAATCTTCTTCTCTCTCAATCTTATCTAAAAAATTCCTATCACGAACAATACCTGATGTTGACGTTCCTTATAGGAACGGAGTTGACGAAACATTGCGGCAAAAGAAGTAAATGCACAATATCATTATTTCCCTCTTTGCCTCAATATTTACAGTGCTACATCTCTTTGCCTCAATATTTACAGTGCTACATTTTACACCAATCCTTTCTTTTTTAATATCCATTTGTCATCTGCAGCACATTTCAAACTGAAGTTTCATTGTTTGTCAAAGGATTAACAAAGACATAGACACGATGTTATGTTTGAGAAAGAGTTAAAAAATTATCTCTGGAGCTCTGGATTGACCCAGTCACGCTCGGTCACCTCATTGTCCTACATAGCTCACCACTCCCACTGTGCAATCCTTTTCCAAAAAGCGAACCTTTGTTTACTGCTCTAATTCCAAAACTGTTGCAGACAACAAAATAATTAAAGCTTTAAACCTTCCTATTATTTACATGATATTCCTGATGTGACCAAAGCTACGGTAGACAATATAGATTAAGATCAGTCTAGTCAGCAATGCAATCTGATCCTAGTCTACATATTGGCTGCTTTCTGCTTGATTATATGATGAAAACTTGAGACAAACAATAAGATCAGTAGGGCAAAGGTTAAATAAAAAAATAATTGCGTACTATGCATTACAGCACAAACGGGATACATTCTGAACGCCCCTCAAAGCTGTTAATGTGATTAATGGTTAAAAGATAAAACGGAATTTATGCGATAGGCTAGAAATAGAAGGGAGTTTTCATTTTCGAAACACAGAATAAACTCAACAGAAAGATCCTTTAACGAACTTTTGTGATAAACATCCTTTCTTTACTCTTACTTATATAAATATCCTTGCCTCTCAAATGAACATAGCCATTGATTATGGAGATAACAATTCATTGAGAACAGAAAGGATTATATTAGCTTATATCCGACACCACTGACATCCCCAAAATCACCTTATTATGCACGGCCTGAGGGGCCGTGCAACAAACATTTCCAGTCTACTTTTTCAGGCGCGTCGCGTGATTTTCAACATTGGGGAGGCGGACGGGGAGGGTTTGGGAGGGGTGTCCCCTCCCGTTAGTAAGAAAATTTTGTCTAGGAGTAGACGAAATGGCGCCATTTCCTGGACTTTAAATCCCATTTCTGGCTTATTTTAACGACGTAGAATCGAGTATAATACAGTGCTCGTATAAAAATTGGCGTCTTTCAAGTTGCAGAACCTGGAGGTGAAAGTATTCTCGGCTTTCGTGTTTGAGATCTTGCCGTTTTTCGCCGCCGACATACATACAAAGCAGAAGCAAACATCGTCTGTCTGATATAAATAAAATCGACATACAATTAAATGTTATCATCATTATGTATTTTTCCACAGTCGAAAGAATCGGTCAGACGATTTTTGAAAGCACAAACAAAATAGGCCCTAGGCTAAACAATGTAAAAAATCCATTTTATACAACGTATGCACTTTGTTTACCCCGAAGTTTTAAATCTGTCCATTTGAACGGTGGAGATAGTGCATTATGTGATGGATAACGACGACGGACAAAATTCTGATTCTGGTAAGATATTTGCAATAACTTTCTTATTTCTGCACTAATTTTCAAACAGTTTGTTGCATGTACCCGGCATTATTCAGCTCTTTCATCGGATATATATGCCTCATAGAAAATTTTAAGTAAGTTTCCAAAAATGTTGTCCCGACCGATTAGACAGCGAAATGGTAACAACTACGGCAAACTAAGCCCCGCTTCAGGTAAGAATTTTTGCAAAAAAAAATTAGCCTATTTATTGCATCTACCCCGCCTTACTGAGCTCTTTCCTCTGATGTGTGACTCATTTGGGAACTCGTACTTTTCCCAAAATTTGATTCACCACAAAAACATTCTGAATTTTTGTCGTTTTTCTGGTCGTTTGAGATCAATTTTTGAAAAAGAAAATAGTAGGATTCCACAAAAAAGTCATATATCTCAATCAGGCGGGGTACATGCAACGGGGAACCCATGCAACAGACCGCTTGGAAATTGACATAGAAATAAGAAAGTGATTGCACAATTTCTTACCTGAAGCGGGGGCAAATTTGTCCTTATTCGCTAACCATCCCATGATGCAAAATCACCACCGTGATCTTTGAACCTTTTATATACATGTATTTGTGTAACATAAGAATAAAATGTAAAGCGATAAGATGCTTTTTCCAGCAATGTTGATAGTACCAATCCAATTATCTCAGTCTTTTATCAAATTTAAGTGTGAAATTGAAAAAAAAAAGAGATGTTCCGTGTAGGCTACCTTTTTGTTACATCTATGGAGGAATGAGTATTGTTTGGATCATAGTACTATGAATAATCGCGGTTCTGGTGCCTTCTTACAAAAGGAACTTTTTGGGAAAATAAGATTAACGGGCTGAGTAGCTTTAGACATGTTTACTCTCAGACAATACAGTAAGGGATGACGTTAGAAGTAGAGAAGAAAGTGGACTTAATTTTAAGTTTTGATCATGGCCTCGAACAAAACAATTCTTTTATGATGAAAGTCATCTGAAAGTCGCCGTTTTTTTTATTATTATTATCATTATTAAATCACAAAAACATTATGCATGTATAGTGATTTTGTGTTCAAAAAGTTCTGGATAACCAATACGCAAAATTAGTTTGCTTTCGGGTAAATATTAGATTATCTGACCCATTCAGTCAACAATAAATATGTCTAAGCAAGGTAAAGGGTTAATCGCGAAACTATTGTAAGTGCGATAGGTTTTACATACACCTACAATAGTCTTGCGATAATCACTGAATGTATATTCGACGGGTACCGCACGGTTTCACACTTTTTTTTATTGCTTTTAAAGTGTGACCGTTTCCCTGGAAACCAATAAGAAGGGAAACCAAGCAATTGCCTTTTCGCCGCCCCAAACGACAAAATGCCTTTTTACTTGCCGAATTATTGGGGCGGCGGCCGCCGCCCCTGCCGCCCCGCACGCGACGCCACTGTGTAACTGGGGCTTAGTCCATGGAGTATAAAGATCAAGATCACATGTAGGCTATTTGGATACATATGAGGAAAAAGAAGAAAGTAGGCCTATGCATATTGTTATCGAGAAGTTGCGATCAATGTTCTTTGGTCGTATGCCTATGCAATGTAGGCCTATTTGAAATAGGCATAAGCTGTTCTGCAGTTGAAACTATTTTCTTTTCCAAATTAGGCCTAATCACTGACCCAGACTGAAAGAAGGCGAAAATAATTGACATTCTTATCCTTCAATAGCCTACTTTTAACCCCTTTCCAAACAAGGTCTGCATGGTTTCAAATGACGTCTCTGGAAAAGACAGCTCGGGAAAACTTTGATCAAGACAAAAGAAGAAAATGCTGATAAGATTCGGCATTTTCTGCTTTTGACTCAGTGTTTTCTTAGCTATAGGCCTACTGTATGCTATACTTAAACTCTCCCCTCATCAACAATCAGTTTGTTGTCTGCAGCAGCCTTCCAATAGGATCACCATACATTAGGGCCTATATAGGCCTATAGGCCCCCCTATGATCCTATTGGGAAAGGGTTTTAGTTTTGATAGCTAGACCTGTAAAAGCTTTTTGATAAGCCGATACCTTTTCGTGAGCTCACGTGCTAGCGTGATTTACATAGCATGAGAAAATTCTGTTCAAACTGTTTTTCCCGGTGTCACTAGTGGGCGACTTTTACAGGTAGGCTAAACCAGATTTGTGACGCAAAAAATTGGTGGATTAGTGTTTCGGTTTCTGGATATTTTTTGTGAAACGAGACAATCAAGATAAGTAAAATCAACAGGAAAACAACAAATGGAAATATATTATTACAATGTGGGCCTAAATTCAATCAGTCACACAAGCAACAATTTTGGGTGACAAAAACGGGCATGGTCATTTTTATACACCATAGATTACCTGACGTATTTTTCACGATGGTCAAGATATGATGACACCGTGTACTTTTGCACGGGCTGTCAACAAAAATAAATAAAAAATCATGGGGAAATTAAACTTGTTTGTAATCACTTTGACAAACCCACAGGCAGTGTATTATGCTGGACAGGTGTTGGAAGGATGTGTGACAGTGGAATTAAACGATGCCATGAAAATGAGAGGTAAATATATGTCCCGATTTAAAACCGGCTCTCCCACCCCTTTTCTTTACCAAGTTCAAATTTCAAATCCAACAATCTATGATATCAAACTAACAGTGGATTTGGCGAACTTACATGGGCATTTTGAACATATTCTCTGTCTGTATCTGTATATATGTTGTGCCGATTTTAAGATTATTGCCTAAATTCGAAATTGGGCACGGAACTTTGCCCAATTTCGAAATTGGTCATCCATTTTCGAGATTATGATTCAGTAAGTTCCGTGTGTCATGCAGAACTATTTCTGTCGATCTTTTTCGACGATTTACTGATAATTGAATCATACAAACGCCCAAAATGTTAATATTATTTACGGTTTACTGCGAAACTGCCATGCAGAACTAATTCTGTCGATTTATTGTCGTGTTTTCCTCAGTGATTTATTGATAATGAATCAAACGACGTCCGAACTGATTATTTTTGCCCATTTGTAAGGTTTACTCTGATTTTTTACACTTCCTACGTACTCGTTGCTGCGGCGGATCAAGGATGTCTGTGACGGGATTCGAATTTACAAATAGAGAGGTTCGTTTGCCCAGTATTGCAGTGGCGTAGGAGGGTTTACAATATTGGGGGGGGGGCAATTGTTAAAGTGAATGGAAAGGTGGGTGTATTATGGGGGCATAGGGGGCCCTTTTCTAAACTATGGGGGGCAGTACCCCCCGCCCCCTCTTCCTACGCCTATATATTACACAATTTTGACTGAATTCAATTCGGAATTTCTGCATTGAAATGAAATAATCAGGCTGTAGAGACATTGGCAGATTCAGAGAGGTTCGGGGAGGGGCGAATCAATCTCCTCTGAAGCCTAATTATTTTGATTTCATGCAAAAATTCAGTCAGAATTGTGTGATAATAGGAATACCGCAACATTTTATCTGAATTTTCTGATAGAATTAGGTCACAGGATAAATGATGTTATCATTACGTTGCGAGGTCGTACTGTAAGCGGAATCATGCGTACTTATTAGAATGATTATAATAGTATAAGATCCATTTCTCATTCTGTAGTTCTGGCCAGCACGGTCGGAAGGATCCGCTAGTTTGGCTGGGTCAGTTGCTCGTTCTGGCCAGCACGGTGGGAAGGATCGGCTAGTTCGGCTGAGTTGGTCGCTAGTTCTGGCCAGCAGGGTGGGCAGGATTGGTTTGTTCAGCTGGTTTGGTCGCTAGTTCTGGCCAGCACGGTGGGAAGGATCGGCTAGTTCAACTGGGTCGCTTGCTCTTTCTGGCCAGCACTGTGGGCAGGATTGGTTTGTTCGGCTGGGTCGGTCACTTGTTCTGGCCAGCACATAGGAAGAATCTGTTTGTTCGGCTGGGTCGGCCGCTTGTTCTGGCCAGCATAGTGGGAAGAATCCGCTTGTTCGGCTAGGTCAGTTGCTAGTTCTGGCCAGCACGGTGGGAAGGATCTGCTTGTTCGGATGGGTCAGTCGCTTGTCCTGGCCAGCACGAGGGGAAGTATCGGCTTGTTCGGCTGGGTTGGTCGCTAGTTCTGGCCTGCACGGTGGGAAGGATTGGTTTGTTCGGCTGGGTCGGTCGCTTGTTCTGGCCAGCATAGTGGGAAGAATCCGCTTGTTCGGCTAGGTCAGTCGCTTGTTCTGGCCAGCAGGGTGGGAAGGATTGGTTTGTTCGGCTGAGTTGGTCGCTAGTTCTGGCCAGCACATGGGAAGAATCGGTTTGTTCAGCAGGGTCGGTCGCTTGTTCTGGCCAGCATAATGGGAAGAATCCGCTTGTTCGGCCAGGTCAGTCACTAGTTCTGGCCAGCACGGTGGGAAGGATCTGCTTGTTCGGATGGGTCGGTCGCTTATTCTGGCCAGCACGGTGGGAAGGATCTGCTTGTTCGGATGGGTCGGTCTCTTGTTCTGGCCAGCACGGTGAGAAGTATCGGCTTGTTCGTCTGGGTTGGTCGCTAGTTCTGGCCAGCACGGTGGGAAGGATTGGTTTGTTTAGCTGGGTCAGTCGCTTGTTCTGGCCAGCATAGTGGGAAGAATCCGCTTGTTTGGCTAGGTCAGTTGCTAGTTCTGGCCAGCACGGTGGGAAGGATCTGCTTGTTCGGATGGGTCGGTCGCTTGTTCTGGCCAGCACGGTGGGAAGGATTGGTTTGTTTGGCTGAGTTGGTCGCTAGTTCTGGCCAGCACATGGGAAGAATCAGTTTGTTCGGCAGGGTCGGTCGCTTGTTCGGCTAGGTCAGTCGCTAGTTCTGGCCAGCACGATGGGAAGGATCTGCTTGTTCGGATGGGTCGGTCGCTTATTCTGGCCAGCACGGTGGGAAGGATCGGCTTGTTCGGCTGGGTCGGTCGCTTGTTCTAGCCAGCATAGTGGGTTCGGCTAGGTCAGTTGCTAGTTCTGGCCAGCACGGTGGGAAGGATCTGTTTGTTCGGATGGGTCGGTCGCTTGTTCTGGCCGGCACGGTGGGAAGTATCGGTTTGTTCGGCTGAGTTGGTCGCTTGTTCAAGCCAGCATGGTGGGAAGGATAGGATTGTTCGGATGGGTTGGTCGCTTATTCTGGCCAGCACGATGGGACGTATCGGCTTGTTAGGCTGGGTTGGTTGATAGTTATGGCCAGCATGGTGGGAAGGATCGGTTTGTTCTGCTGGGTCGGTCGCTTGTTCTGGCCAGCATAGAGGGAAGAATCCGCTTGTTCGGCTAGGTCAGTCGCTAGTTCTGGTCAGCACGGTGGGAAGGATCTGCTTGTTCTCTGCTTGTTTGGATGGGTCGGTCACTTGTTCTGGCCAGCACGGTGGGAAGGATCGGCTTATTCGGCTGAGTTGGTCGCTAGTTCTAGCCAGCACGGTGGGAAGGATAGGTTTGTTCGGCTGGTTTGGTCGCTTGTTCTGGCCAGCATGGTGGGTTCACTATTTTGATTTAGTTATCTTCAATGTCTAAATGAAATTAGAACATATCAAATTAATTAACATAAGTATGCAGATCTATGGTAGATCACATATATTTAGCAGATGAAAAGCTTCGTAATAAATCTTGTTTGCTTTAAAAGAACCATTTCTAAAATGCCGATATTTAACTTAGTGAAACCATTTTAATTTCGGTGGTTAGAAAGCCCAAAGCAATGGATCTCATTCAGGCTCCGAAAAAATATGGAACTGCAACTTTTTGAATAAATAAATGAAATCGGGTGTAGATATCATTTTTATGGCAATATTATCTATAAATTTGATGTCCTGCTGGACGTGTAAACGAATTGATAAAAGCAGAGACATATAACATAATGTTTATCCATGTCTCTGATAAAAGATAAGGTGCGAATTGCTTAGGGTACGAATCAAATTCCGCGCAAACGGAAGAAGAATGTTCCGTATGTTCTGTTCGGTACGGAACTTTAGCTGTTCCATACTGAACTTTTATTGGACTAAAAACGGCTTAAAATGATTTTGTAAGTGCTAACTGTGATACCTCTCTAAAAACGGATATTTTGAAAATGAGTTCTGCACAGAAAATGGCCCGATATACCATAAAATAATTATAAATAAGCTATTTCGCCGAGTTTCGAAATTAGGCAAATGAGTTCTGCAGGGATTTGCCGATTTTCGAAAATAGGCAAAAACGAAAATCGGCACAATATATATACGTTGCTGTATCCAATTCTGGCTTTAACGCAACGGTGAGGGAGTGCAGCCTGGTGTTACTGGCTGGACTGGCCGAGGGCTGTTTTGAATGCCTCGACGTTTTTGGAGTTGACTATGTCTTCTTCTAGTTTGTTCCAGTTGATGATCGTTTGGACGAAGAAAGAGTTTTTGTATTGACTTGTGTTAGCATGAACTGGTTCGCAACTTTTTGAGTTCTGTTTGATCTGAGAGCTTAACACATTCGAAGTTTCACAGTCAGTAAATGTTTTTAACTTTATTTTGCGTGCAGGTCTGGACGCTTTCAGAAATTGCGAAGGCGGTAGCCCCGGTACCAACCCCTCAACCACCTTAAACATCATGATTAGTCTTTGGTCTTTTCTTCTCGATTCCAGGCTGGGTAGTTCTAGTTCTTTTGCCATTTTTGAGATGCTGCCTTCTTCTCTGGATTTGTAGTCGTTTTTTATGAATCTTATTGCTCGGTTTTGGATTCTTTCGAGGCTGTCTATGTCTTTTTGGAGATAAGGGTCCCAGATGATTGCTCCGTAATCCATTATTGATCTAACCATGGAGACGTAGGCTACTTTTTTACAGTTTTCTGTGCAGTGTTTTAGATTTCTGCATATAGGAATCCGAGTGTTGAGCTGGCTTTTTTGGTTACTTTGTTGATA
The DNA here is from genome assembly GCA_963680895.1 of Fragum sueziense. Lineage (NCBI taxonomy): Eukaryota > Metazoa > Mollusca > Bivalvia > Cardiida > Cardiidae > Fragum > Fragum sueziense. The sequence goes on along the minus strand of OY804598.1, from coordinate 22,225,260 downwards.
TGCGTGCCCCATTTAAGGTCTGATGATATTTGTAGCCCCAGGTATGGATTGTTTTCAACTTCTTCCAAAATGTGATCATTTAAGGTGTAGAATTTTGAGATCTTTTTCTTTATGCTTAGGATGTAGCATTTTTTGGCGTTGAAATGCATACCCCAGTCTTTTGCCCAGTTTTCTAAATTTTTTAGGTCTTCTTGTAGAGTGATTTGGTCTTTGTATGAATTTATGGTTCTGTATAGGAGACAATCATCCGCGAATAAGCGTACTTTTGACTTTACTTTGTCTGGGAGGTCGTTGATGTGACAGAGGAATAAGAGTGGTCCAAGAGGTCGTTGATGTGACAGAGGAATAAGAGTGGTCCAAGAGGTCGTTGATGTGACAGAGGAATAAGAGTGGTCCAAGAGGTCGTTGATGTGACAGAGGAATAAAAGTGGTCCAAGAGGTCGTTGATGTGACAGAGGAATAAGAGTGGTCCAAGAACCATTCTGTTAAGGAAACACAGCAAGTTTTACCAAAGATGAAGTAGTTCTGGACCTGGAGCACTTATGTCATTTATGATTGCTTTTTCTTCCAAGTTATCTGTACCCTAGTTGCAACCATGTAACCGAAACCTTTTTAGCTCACCTGAGCACGAATGTGCTCATGGTGAGCTATTGTGATACCGCTGTGTCCGGCATCCGTCGTGTGTCGTGTGTCGTCCGTCAAACTTTGCCTTGTGTGCACTCTAGAGGCCACATTTTTTGCCCAATCAACCTGAAATTTGCTCAGAATGATTGTCTTGATGAAATCTCGGACAAGTTCGAAATTGGGTCATCTGGGGTCAAAAACTAGGTCACGGGGTCAAATCTTAGAAAAACCTTGTGTGCACTCTAGAGGCCACATTTTTTGCCCAATCAACCTGAAATTTGCTCAGAATGATTGTCTTGATAAAATCTCGGACAACTTTGAAATTGGGTCATCTGGGGTCAAAAACTAGGTCACAGGGTCAAATCTTAGAAAAACCTTGTGTGCACTCTAGAGGTCACATTTTTTGCCCAATCAAACTGAAATTTGCTCAGAATGATTGTCTTGATAAAATCTCGGACAAGTTCGAAATTGGGTCATCTGGGGTCAAAAACTAGGTCACGGGGTCAAATCGTAGAAAAACCTTGTGTGCACTCTAGAGGCCACATTTTTTGCCCAATCAACTTAAAATTTGCTCAGAATAATTGTCTTGATAAAATCTCGGACAAGTTCGAAATTGGGTCATCTTGGGTCAAAAACTAGGTCACTGGGTCAAATCTTAGAAAAACCTTGTGTGCACTCTAGAGGCCACATTTTTTGCCCAATCAACCTGAAATTTGCTCAGAATGATTGTTTTGGTGAAAACTTGTACAAGTTTGAAATTGGGTTACCTGGGGTCAAAAACTAGGTCACGGGGTCAAATCTTAGAAAAACCTTGTGTGCACTATAGAGGCCACATTTTTTGCCCAATCAACCTGAAAATTGATCAGAATTATTGTCTGGATAAAATCTCGGACAAGTTCGAAATTGGGTCATCTGGGGTCAAAAACTAGGTCACGGGGTCAAATCTTAGAAAAACCTTGTGTGCACTCTAGAGGCCCCATCTTTTGCCCAATCAACCTGAAATTTGCTCAGAATGATTGTCTTGATGAAAGCTCGGACAAGTTTGAAATTGGGTCATCTGGGGTCAAAAACTAGGTCACGGGTCAAATCTTAGAAAAACCTTGTGTGCACTCTAGAGGCCACATTTTTTGCCCAATCAACCTGAAAATTGCTCAGAATGATTGACTTGATAAAATCTCGCACAAGTTTGATATAGGGTCATCTGGGGTCTAAAACTAGGTCACAGGGTCAAATCTTAGAAAAACCTTGTGTGCACTCTAGGGGCCACATTTTTTGCCCAATCAACCTGAAAATTGCTCAGAATGATTGGCTTGATAAAATCTCGCACAATTTTGAAATTGGGTCATACGGGGTCAAAAACTAGGTCATGGGGTCAAATCTTAGAAAAACCTTGCAGAGTTTCCATTCACGCAAAATTGTGCGTGAAACACGCATATTTGAAAGAAATCATGTACAAAATTACGGCCCCGTACGTGATTTCACGCACAAAAATTTGGATCAGCATCTTTAGGTGCCAGTTACTAATAGATCTAGATCTATATCAAACAATTCCGAAAGTGAAACTAACCAAGGAAACTCCAGAAACTAGAGTATATCTGTGTTACTCATATGTGATGATTTGAGCAAGATCAAAAACGCCGCAAACACAGTCAATTGATGACGTAGTCATTCCAGTTTCAATATAACCACGTGATGTTTACGCACCCAAATAAGGTTACGTTTTACTATGATTTGTTTACAAAAGTCGCGCGCGCAACAAAGGGCGGGAAATGGGATGAAGCAATGAAAACAACACGCTAACTACGAAGTAAATACACTGACGTTAGATGGTTTTAGCACCGACGCGTTGTCTCTTTCTTTCATGCCGCCACGCGATTACACAAATTGACTCTTGATTACACAGATGAATTCTGTCTACTTATTAAACTGGTGTGCTTGCTCGACCATTTAGACAGCAAATCTAGCTTTCGAATTATAAAAATAAAAAAGTAAGTGTTGCCAGTAATGTAAATTGGCGATTGATTAATCATTTACAGTAAATGATGGAGTCAAGTCTGAGCCACATTCGATTTTTGACCCACTTTTTTAAAAATATTTTTTTTATTGTCGCCTTACTCGCTTATGGCTTTTGAAGACGAAGTGGCGATCGCCAGCGCGTACCCTGTCTGTCATTTATACCGAAGAAACAAAACAAAAATACAATTTTTTGTGTACTTTGATATAATTTTCGGAAACTACCGAAGATTCCCGAAAAACTGATATTTCCAAATCGTACCACGTCAGCGAAGGATATCGGAATATAGCGATAATTCCGCGCAACACTTTTAATAAGCGTGCATTGCAAATTACACACATATTTCATTGTTTTATTGGTTTTTACCCCTATTTTCTGTCCCATACCCCCATTTTTCAATGACAGTGTGTGCAAAACCCCTAAATAAAAATCTGAGTGGAAACACTGCCTTGTGTGCACTCTAGAGGCCACATTTGTTGCCCAATCAACCTGAAAATTGATCAGAATGATTGTCTTGGTGAAATCTCGGACAAGTTTGAAATTGGGTCATCTGGAGTCAAAAACTAGGTCACGGGGTCAAATCTTAGAAAAACCTTGTGTGCACTCTAGAGGCCACATTTTTTACCCAATCACCCTGAAAATTGATCAGAATGATTGTCTTGATAAATTTTCAGACAAGATTGAAATTGGGTCATCTGGGGTCATAAACTAGGTCATGAGGTAAAATCTTTGTAAAACCTTGTGTGCACTCTAGAGGCCACATTTTTTGCCCAATCAACCTGAAAATTGATCAGAATGATTGTCTTGATCAATTCTAGGTCACGAGGTCAAATCTTAGATAAACCTTGTGTGCACCCTAGAGGTCACATTCTTTGTCCAATCAACCTGAAAATTGGTTTACAAAAAAAAGTTATTATATCAGGTGAGCGCTTCAGGGCCAATGGCCCTCTTGTTGAATTTTGATCTGGGTTTCACAAACCAATACCCATCATCAAGTTTGTGGCTACGATATCGCAGCTATCTGTACCCCCCTCCGCTACCCCCCCCCCCCCCCCCCCCACACACACACACACGCACACACACAGAAAAGTTAAATTCAATATCTATCTATCCATCTTCAGGCCTATATAAACCTCGGGTATCACTGGCATGTGCGCATCTGTGCTGGATTTTGAGCCTGTTTGTCTTATAGGAGAGAAAACATTTTTGGAAATGAAGAAATTGCTTTTCACATGCAATCTCTTCATTTTCCACAATCATGAATATTTTCCGAAAACTTTATCTTGTGGGGCATCAAGAAGTGTCAAAATGTGGGATTTGGTTTTGATACTTCAGTTTACCTACAAGTTTCCCTACCATTTTGATTCTGATGTGGTTCTTGAGCCAGGCAGTTTTTCTCATTACACTTTATTGTTGACATGAGAAGACAAGCGTAACAATACAGTTTGGCTAGGATGCCCACAGAATGTTGGTTTTTCATCCCAAACAATCAAAACATCATTATAGTTAGCGGTGTGAGACCTTTGGGAATCTCCAAGGTGGTTTTAACCCTTTCCCAAACGACAAAATTTTAGGGTAATCCACTTCATAAACTGCAACAAATGACAAAATGGATGTTATTAAAGATATGATTTGTGTAAAATATGGCACAGAAAATATTGATACAAAAGGAAAAACTGCTGGTTATCAGCAGTTTCTTCTTTTGTTTAAATGTTTTCCCAAGCCTTTCCTTTTCAAAAGGGGCATCAAAACCAGGTCTTATTTCAGAAGGGGTTAATATTACCTTCCTGACACAGAAAAATTGTGTTACATGTGTTTTTGAGAACGTTTTCATCATAACCTTTTTCCAAACAACAAGTTTAAAGGTACATTAGTATCCGCAGGCCTAAATCTCTACTGATCCACAAATGTTGGCATTTAGTATGTTGTCACACCGTTTATAGACTTTATATTCATAATACAAGATTCATACAGTAAATGACATAGATAGATAATCATGCAGCCGTGTATAACTATGTAAAATATTTACAGCTGGTTGATTGTATTTACAAAATGATGTGATATGGGGTTTTATATCCTTTGTAATCTAAGCCAATACAGATCAGAGCTGGAATTTTGCACAGAGAAAAACTAAAGGCCATATTTTAATTATGTACAGTTATTTTTACAGCAAATTACCCCGAAAATAAGTAAGTTACTGTAAATTATGTATCTTTAAGATGACATACAATTCTAAATTCAATATCAGCATTTTCCTTCTTTGCTGCAATGTTCTCTGATAGGAATATAAAAAAAAACAGGCATAGTTTGAGGACAGGTTTTTTAACCCTTTCCCAGAGTATAAGATTTTAATCCATTATCAGAAATAAAATTTTGGACTGGTCTAAATTTAACCCTTTCCCAAAGTGACAAGACCTGGTTTTGACGTCCCGAAGAGAATAAGCTTGAGAAATCAGCACTTTCAGCACTTTCTCCTTTGCCTCGATATTTTCTCGGCTAAATTGTCCACAAATTTTGTCTTTGTTGGTGTTCATTATGTCACCTTCAGCAGCTTTTGATTTGGATCAGTCTTAAATTTTGCCGTTTTGGAAAGGGTTAAAGATGTTGCAGCAGATTATTTCAGGTGAATAGAACTACTATTTTTAGTCTTGCGCATGAAAACATTTTGTATATAAGGAAATTGCTTGTGACAAACAATTTATTGTTTTCCATAATGCTTTCCAAAACATTTATCTTGTGGGGTGTCTAAAAGCATCCTCTTTTAACCCTGAAAGCTTTTGCAGATGACAAGATACCAGTATGCACATATGTTGTTGGTAATGTAAGATTCATGTACAATATAGTACAGAAATTACTGAGGCAAAAAGAGAAAATGTTGTTTATTGAGAACAAGCTTCCATAACTGTAACTAGAAATGAAATTTATTAAGGACATCAGAATCTTATTGAGAGAAAAGAAGTAAATGCTTAATATTTCCAAAGTTGTTGTCTTTCTCAATATTTTCAACAGCCTTTCACAAGGTTGATGATAAGGGATGACTAAGTTTTAGACATACCCAAATTAAAATGTGTTTTAGATCACAGAGCAATGTAAAAAAAAGATATAAAAAAACCCCAGAAAATTTGCATTTTATGGCACAGAAAACATTTGGGGAAAATGCTTTTCACCAACGCGTTTTGCCTCTTAACCTTGCTTTAAAGTTTTTCCAACAATTTTTCAGGCATAAAACTAGAGTTTGAGGGTAAAGCTCGTGTACATTGGACCGAACAACACCAAACTGGCTCGGGTAAACAACGGAGAACTGAAACTAGACATTACAGTGCCAATGAGCATTACTTCAACTTTGAACTATTGCTGTTTGGTCCAGGTAGGGCATGTTTTAATTGACTAGTCTAGAGGCAAAGCTACAGATAAGAGGGGTTGAAGGCTCTAAAAGGCTCTAAAAACAATATTATGATTAAAATTTGATCAAAACCTATGCAGTAGGATGGTCCTCTTGGGTACCACGTACTTAATGGCGTCCGGAAAAATCAATAATGAAAGGGGACATGAAAACATTCCATGATTTCTTTTTTAAAGTAAATCAAATGCAGTCGAAATTATAATAAAAGTAATCACCGGAGATTAAAGTAAATGTTTTTGCTAAGTTTAGTTTTGCTAATGCACGCAGTTGGTAGGCGATACTTTGTCCGCAAATGAACACTGTTTTGAATACCGCGGTATCGTAAAAGACCAGGTACCCAAGCGGACTACTATATGTTGTGGGTACTCATTTGAATCGTCTCGCCGAGACAATTCAAATGAGTACCCACGACATAAGGTTTGGATTTGAAATTACAAATAAGGAATGTCTTCAAGCCCTCTGCTGTAAACAAAAGTTATAAAAAAGGTATACTGAATCAAATGGAAATATTGAGGGATTTGTGAGAAAGAATTGTTTGTGTACATGACCAATAATGTTGCATCCCATATGGATAGATCATAAACAAATTGTCCATTAGTGAGCTTGGCAGGTCAAAGGTTTGATCGCCTTGTCACCCACCAATTTGATAACCGTTAACCTATGTGTGCGAGTAGCTGAAGGCTTGGTAAGGATGTTGTGATAGTGCTAAGTTTGAGAAACCACAGGAATCCAAGGTTAGGTGCTCCAACCACCATGATATGACCATAGCAGTCGAAAGAGGTGTTAAACCCCAATCAAACAATCAATTAGTGAGACACAAGTTGCTATTGTCAAAATGCCAGGAAGGATATTGGCCAAGATGGGATTCAAACCTATGACTTTACATGAATGTGATCTGTATTTTGTTGTTTGCTAAAGGGTGTACTACAACAATGTACTTTGTTATTAGCTACTTCTATGAATCCCACAATAAAATCTTGATCTAGTATGATTATTGTTTGGGAATATTCCCATAACCCAGAGTGAAAAGCTTATCATAATATTTGAACAAGGCTTAAGTTTGATATAAAACTCAGTTCGATATTCTGTTTTCGGGAAACATCAAAGCCTGTATTATGAGGTTTATAATTAAGTATAATGTGTATTTTCGTCTACAGCTTCTTTTGTTGCACATCAAAAATTGGCACACCCAGTTTCTCTTCATAATTTGATCAGACTTGTTACAGAGAAAAGGGAATATCAGGGGTGTAAAATTATATTTTCTTCCACTCGCCCTGTAGGACTAGTAGTTAAAAAATTCTCGCCCTTATGATTATCTTACTGGTCCTGTAATTGTTTTTTTTTTATCATCCACATTTTTATACTCTTGTAAGGAAGATGTAGGAGGGTTATCTACATGTTGATGATAGACGCATATCTGGTGTTTAGAGCTTTTATCATAAAATTTCAAAGTCTCTTTCTTACATTTTTAACCCATTCCTAAACGACAAAATTTTAGGCTGTTCCAAACTCAAAATGTTGCAGACGACAATTTCAAGTGAACAAAATTGTACATATTTTGGTATTTCTGTGTACAAAATATTGTGGGAAATGAAGAAATTGCTTTTTACAAGCAATTTCTTGATTTTCCACAATGTTTTCCCAAACCTTTATTTTGAAGAGCATCAAAAAGTGTCAGTATGTTGGAATGGGCTATATAAAGAGTAGGCACCAAGGCTCATTACTATCATAGAAATTTTACTTGTTCTTCAAAACATTTCATCCAAAGTTTCATTTAACAAAAGATGATAAGAATTTAAATATTTAGAATATGTTGAAGAATTTCAAAGAAGTAAAGTAAAATGACGGTTTACACAGCTGTACATTTTACTGCCCTGCTCACGGAGCAATAAGCCATGATGCCCATATCTATGGACACACGCTGCTTTGTAATTGGCAAATTAATAAAGTTGTTCCAGTTAATATGGGCACACTGTTGTCTTTTCAATGTTTTCCAAAGATTAATATTATGATTTTTTTACCCTATCATTTCGTACCGAAATAATACCTATCAAATCCATAATTATTTGATGCTATGAAAAACTTTTCCAGTGTTCTCTTCAGCCCAATAAGCTGTATCGGCCCCACTACAGCTTCATGGAAATCAGTGTAATGCCACTACAGCTTCAAAAGTACCCCACAGCTTTATTTCTTCAAAATGGTCACCAAAGAGAGACATTTAGAGATATTTCATGTCAAAAACTGATAAATGGGGCATTCTTTTAAACTAAAAAGTACTAATCCTGTATAAAAACATTATGGGAAAAGAAGAAATTGCTCAAATTGAGCAATTTCTTCTTTTCCCATTATGTTTTTATTCACAGTTATTTGCATGAACACAATGTTTTGCAAGGTTTACCAATGCCACTACGGCTTCAAAATATTCTGCGGAGAACCCTGCTTTTCTTTTGAGCACAGAATGCACATTAAGCAGAAGTTGAATGTATTTGAAATGAGACTGCAATTTTAAAATAATTACATTTTACGACAAACTTTATTAATGTTATGGTCCAAATGGGAATTCAAAATTCCTTCAAATGATGATTGAAATTATAGTTCTTATTCATGCATTTAACCCTTCCACAAACTGAAAACTTTTCCAAATTCAAAGCCATTGCCATTGCAGATGACAATATAATGTAAATTTGACAAAAAGTAAACAGTTAGTGTGTTATAGCATGATATAGATAGCGGGAAAAGAGATAATTACATAGTATTTTCCCTTGTATCAATGTTTTTGAAGGTTTGTGTTTTAAGTGACATAAATACCAGGATTTTATTTGAAAGGATTAACAAAGGGTTTGGAAGAAGAATAAACCCATTATCGGACAGCAAAATTCAGACATGTTGTAGACGACAATTTCAGATATTGCTGTAAATGAAGAAATTGCTTGTCACAAGCTATTTCTTCCTTTTCCACAATGATTTTCCAAGCCTTTTTCTTGATGGCCGTCAAATGGAGTAGGGTTTAGAAAAAGAATTAACAGATTTAAAATTTCATCAAATTATTTTTGGAAGCTATTAAAAATGTTCCTTTTAGTGCAGAATGTGCATTAAGTATAAAATGAATGTATTGGCATAATTACATTTTAAGATGTAAGATGAAGTTAATTGATTTGATGGTTCAAATAAGAATTGTTAATTTTTGAAGCTTATGAGCTAAGACGAGCATTTTTAAACATTTCCCAACATTCCCTAGTTTTGATGTCTCCAGTTGAAAAGGTTGAACAATTTCCATACACTGAGGACCCTCAACAAAAAAGTCAAAGAAACCATTTTAGAAAATAAGGAAACTGCTTGTGACAAGTAATTTCTTCATTTACCACAATGTTTTCTACTCAGAAAGACAAAAAAATAGAATGGTCAACATAATTTTTATGCCCCCTGTATCGAAAGATCAGGGGGCATATTGTTTTACTTGTGTCTGTCTGTCTGTCAGTCTGTCCTAAAACTTAAAGAGACATTTCATTCCAATTTCTTTTTTTTAAAGTATGTCTTGATGCCAAGATTTGTTATTCTAATGAGTATAAATACTATTAGTTTTTTGAAGTTGTTGCCAATAAGCGAGAAACACGCGTTTAAAGTTGAGACATAATCGATAAATTGCATATGAATCCGAACTGTTGTCCACAACAATTTGTTCAATTTTAACACTAAAATATAAATTTCTCGTAAACGGCTTAAAATTTTCAGAATTTTCATAAGGAAATATGTTCTTTCAGATAAAAATATAAGAAAAATTTATGACATAAAATTCTGAAATGTCACTTTAACATTGGCCATTTCAGGGGGTGTTAGTGTTTCACAAACACGTCTTGTTGGATTAAAAATTACAACAAAATAATGTAAAAATTCTGTTGCTGTTTTCAGGAAATGGAACAACATACCTGCAACCCGGCCGCCATACATTTCCATTTGTGTATACACTACCTCCAAATCTACCGTCCTCGTTCGAGAGTTACACGGGGAACGTACGATATCAACTCAAGTGTAAGATCGACAAACCATGGAAGTTTGATCACAACACAAAGAAAATGTTTACAGTTGTCAGCATACTGGATTTGAACCAGCAACCTTCAGCAATGGTGCGTAGATTTTTAGTCACCTTCAACTTAAGCCTTTCCCAAACATCCACATTTAAGGATTGTTCCAATGAAAAGCTGCTGTAGGGGACAAATTTATGTTGTTAAAGGTTAATTTCTTTGAATATCATAGCACAGAAAACATTGAGGCAAAGGGAGAAAATGCTGATCATCAGCATTTTCTTCTTTTGCCTCAATGTTTTCCTAAGCCTACTCTTTCTAGGACATCAAAACTTGGTCTTGTTTGGGAGAGGGTTTAATGAATTTGTGAATCCAGGGTATTTGATAGATCTAGACTTGTCCAGAAGCATAATAATTCTTGCCCTGCTTATTTGCAAGTACATGTATTGTAGTCTGTCTAAAATGGAAATCCTTTTGTTATCTACCACTGAATTGGTACCATTTTCACTAACATAAACAATCATATGATATGTTCTGCTCCGAAAGCATTTGGCCAAAAGTGTTTTCTAAAATGTTTTAGACAATGCTAGTATTGCTAGAATGTGAGAAAGCTTCTAATTAGCTGTACTCATGAATATTGTCTTCTATGCAGTGTAAAGAGTTGTATTAACCCTTTCTCAAACAAGACCTGGTTTTGACCTCCCTAATTAAAAGGGCTTGGGAAAACAATAAACATTGAAACAAAAGAAGAAACTGCTGATAACCAGCAGTTTCTCCTTTTGTCTCGATATTTTCTGTGCCATATTTTACGCAAATTTCACCTTAAATAACATCCATTTTGTCATTTGTGGCAGTTTTTGAAGCGGATCACCCTGAAATTTTGTCATTTGGGAAAGGGTTAATTACTGATCATTGCTTTGTTTATCAATTCACACACTCTTATGATATAGTAATATGCATATGGAATGTCACATAAAATTACATCAAAGTACCAGGAAACATTTCTATGCATGTTAACCCATTACCAAATTGCAAAATTGTGGACCATTCCAAATTCAAAGATGTTCCAGACAACAATTTTGAATGATTTGAATCTTCTATTTTTTGGCCTTTTAAGGTAGAAAACATTGTGGGAAATGAAGAAATTGCTTGTCACAAGCAATTTCTTCATTTTCCACAATTTTTTCCCAAGCATTTTCTTGTAGGGATGTCAAAACCAGGTCTTGTTTGGGAAAGGGTTAAGAGCTACAGGCAGAGCTCAAGATAACAGAATGGTGATGGGTTTTCAAAATGTAAACAAATCTTTCAATGTATATTAAACTCTTTGTTTATGGGTACTCATTGGAATTGTCATGATGAGATAATTCCAATGACTACCCACAACATAGGGTTTGGATTTGAAATAAAAAGAAGATTAGAATATCTTCACCCCTCTCATTTGTTGCTCTGTACAGGTAAGATGTGATATTTGCTTTTCAACCCTTTCCCAAACGACAAAATTTTAGGGTGGTCCTTTTTAAAAGCTTCTATAGACAACAAGAATGCCGTTAACCCTTATCATGCTGAATTAATTTTGACTAGTACACCTCCGTACCACTGAATTAATTCACTGTGCACAGCGTATAAATGGGGTGCACCTATTCCGACATTATAAATTGAATATATGAGGCATTTTAGCGCTATAAACCCTATGTTTTTGACAGAAGACTACATACCGTGAAGGATCATCGAGAATTCTGTGTTGTTGATTTACTTTGACCCACTTAAATTTCATCATAACAAATCCGTTGTCAATCAAGCCCGACCCACTAAAAGTCATCTTCGCTAGCCAAGGTTGAACCCACCTACGTTTGTATTCACCCTTGGCGGATTTGGTCCGATTTTCTTGAAATCACGACGCGCTGCCTAGCAGTTGTTCATTTGTTGTTTACGTCCATTATTGATGACGTCATTAACGTGTGTTGTCTTTCGCGTAATACGTCATGCGGATTATGTAAAAGTAAGCTGCTTTTTTGTTCGAATTATCAAAAGTATAATAAGTCGTCGATTAAAGTTAGGGAATTCCTGTCTATTGCAATGAAATTCTTAGGAAAAATCGCCCATCTTCGCGTTTTTGAGTTGCAAATGCAATGCTTTTTCCCGCCCGTTGTCATGATTTGGTTACTCATAACAAATGTATCAGTCAACAATCTGATTGGTTCCAGCGAGACCTCACTGGAAGCAATGAAAACGCTTTCCAGGAGACCAAGAAAATCGGACTAAATACGCCAAGGGTGAATACAGAAACAACGTTACGTCGTAGATGTCACCATTGGCTTGCGAAGATGACTAAAAGTGACAGTTGGTTCGTTCCGCTATCGGGGCGATTATTCCATCGGTATTTAACACACAAAGTCTATATCTACGATATTTTATTCCAAATATATTTCTAAACATCACTACTATAGTCACTTTCCGTTTAAAAGTCACTATCATCAAAAATTCACGCACAACTTCATCAACATGTTTGCCTTCTGAGCGCCGCCATTTTGGATTAGGGTTTTCCCAATTTCACTTTTGAATATTCAGTGCATCATTATGACGTCTAAGGCTTTTGGTTGGCTGATATTTTTACAGAATTGACCTTCACTGAGAGTGTCCTACTAAATATAGCTCAAAACTTGCATAAAACGCCATCAGTTCGTGAATACGAGGCTCATATCTGGCGAACCCTTTTAGCGCGACCTAGAGTCGAGCTTAGCGGTGGCGAATGGGGTAGGGCAGCGCGACCTGTGGTCGTGCTTAGCATGATAAGGGTTAAAAAGGAAGGGATTTGTGTACAATATAGCACAGAAAATATTGAGACAAAAGGAGAAACTGCTGGTTATCAGCAGTTTCTTCTTTTGTCTCAATGTTTTCCTAAGCCTTTTCTATTAGAGACATCAAAACCAGGTCTTGTTTGGGAAATAGTTAAAACAAATTAGCATTCATAGTTGTTTATCAAATCCAATGCCATGGATACTCTTTAGAATTTTCTCTTTGAGACAATAGCAATGAGTACCCACAGTATAATACTTTAATGCAAATGAAACAACAAGTTTTGAGTAAATAAATAGCCTGTGTCTAAATATTTGCAACATTAAAACTGATTTGTCATTTTGTCACCCATGCATAAATTCATCTGAAATATGCAAATGGTGCAAATTTTAGAGTATGACTTCTTCAAAGATATGCATGAGAAATCTTGGTGAAAATATTTATAGATAAATTATGATACATATACTTTATGTCAAGGGAACTAATGTTACAGCCCTAGTGTCATTGCCATTGGTGCAGGCTATCAGTATTTTCATCCTTTGCTTCAATGTTTTCTTGAGCCAAATGAATAAGGTCAAAGTCAAAGTCAAAACCTGGTTTTGTTAGAAATATGATTTAGGCTTGAAACAAAAATTACCTGCAATTTTATTATTGGATACTTTTTTTCTACCATCTTAACATCTGAATACTGACTGCATTTTCATCTGTGAGGCCTAGTTGTCTACCTGCTTTTTTTACACCCGAAAATAAATTGTATTATCAACAATAGATCCCAGTTTTTGTATGCAGTTTTGACATTTGAGAGATGGGTATATTACCATGAAGTCAGAAAGTATGTGATAAACAGATAACTAGTTAAGTTTTTGTTGATGAATAGAGATCTTGATAGTCGTGGATGTCAGTCTAACATGGAGGATTGTCTTCTATTTGTTATGATATATCCATTTACCTGATCACGGTGTATAATCATGTGACTCAGAATTTCCGATAATCTTCAATATCTTTTTTAATACTTCACCAATTTTAATTCGGTTTGAAGCAGAGAAGGCTGGAAAATGCCAGGAATAAGCTGGGTGTGTTGGATTTTTGAAAAATCAACTGATAAAAAAGTAATTGAAGATAAACCAAAATTTTGGTTTATCTTCAATAACTTTTTTATCAGTTGATTTTTCAAAATTCAATCATGTCCATCTAATGGGTGTCGTCTGTCCACATTCTCTGCTTCAAACCGAATTCAAATCGGTCCCGTATTGACCAAATTATTGAAGATTTTCTGAAATTGTTGCATCATGTGCTGATAATTTCTTTTGAAAGTGTTTGGAGCAAGGGAGGAATAACTGGTTTTCAGCATTTGTCTTAAGACTCAATATTTCCCTTTTTTCATTTTCAGGGATGTAAAAGTCATGTTGATCGAAAGAAAGCGTTCAGATAAGACTAGTCCAAAATCCAAGCAAAATTTTTCTACTTGCATGCCATTGATTTTAATTTCATAGAGCAAAGATTGAATTAAGCTTGTATGTCAGTCTTCCACTGAGAGATAGTCTTATCCTTTAACCCATTACCAAACTTCAAAATTTTAGCCTAGTCCAAACTCATAGGTGTTGCAGACGACAAGTTCCATTGAACAAAATTAAACATTTTTTGGTCTTTCTTGGTAGAAAACATTGTGAAAAATGACGAAATTTCTTGTAGCAAGCGATTTCTTCATTTTCCACAATGTTTTCCAAAGCCTTTATTTTGTGGGGCGTCCAAAAACGTCAATGTGTGGGAAAGGGTTAATGATTTTCGGAACTTATTACTATGGGCATGAAAATTTGCTTTCTTGAACTTGAATGAGTTAAACAGATTGTAGGTTAAATACTTGTAATAGATTACGACCTGTCTGAAAATATGAGAAAAATGATTTATATACTAGAAGATAAATTCATGTTGTAATGATGTATCAGTCATGAGTCAAATTATCTCAAAATATGGTTGATTTGTAGGAAAATACCACATGAACATATGAACAACATAAAGTATGGAAATGGAAATAGTGTAGTCACATTTGCTGATGTTATGGGTGTTTGTCTTTCCTACCATAGTTGCGGGGGATCCATGATTTCTGTGAAGCATGTTCGAGCATACAAATAGGGGGGTTTGTTGTCCTATTATCACATAATTTTGACTGATTTTTTTAAATGAAATAATCAGGCAACAGGGGGGGGGTCCAAAAAATAACACACAAACCCCCTCTGGATCCACTATTGCATCCTCATTTTGTCGTGATTTAGTGTTATTATCCTGTTATCATGTGATACAGAATCTTCATATAAAAAGAGCTGTCTTTCTGCCAGGGTCATTAAAGTAGGTAGTGGGATGCTGAATATACGTGACACTGACATAATACTTTGTATTTTATCTCCACTTGTTGACAGACAAGCATTTAACAGATGTTAGATCACTTTTTATATTCTTCCTAGCTCACTAGAGCAATAAAAAGCATAAGAGAAAGCTATTGTGATCATCAGAGTTTACACAATTTGGGGTAGAGGTAATAACTAACTACATGTATCTTCATTACTATGATTCAGATTGTAATATCATAATTTCTTTTAGCTTTTGAAATGGTGGTATGTCCCTCTGCTATTATACTTCAAAACAAAATGACCACATGCCATTTACAATTAGCACTGTCTTCAAAAACATTAAATTCCTATATGAGTCTTGATCTGGAAAAGAGTCCCTTTATGGCATCTGAGACCAGCATGGATAATCCAGATTAAGAACCATGCTCTTGTTTCTCTCAAAAACTTTCTGCATGAGTGATGAGCAGTAGTGACCGTAAGAGCAGCATGGATCCATCATCCTGATCAACTTGTGTAGCTGATCTGGGCACACTTTACTTTGCGCTTTATACGAGTAGCTTGGGCTATAGCTCCAGTCAAACACTAATAGCCTGAGCTGTTTGACGTCATTTCCACATTAATACTCTGATCATCCTCATTCCTGTGGTTAGAAAATGTGCCCAGCTGGTAGCAGCCGACCAATCAATAGTGATGTCAACAAAGATTTTGATTGAATGATACATTATGTTCGGTGAATGCAGCAGATGGAACAGGGAGTAGCCCAAACAATAGTGTGAAGCGAAGTTGGCCCTCGAAACATGATGTTCCCAAATGCCAGAACAGAGCTCTTTGTCCAGATTTCAGCCATATTGCAAGTACTGGTATATCTTAACCTGGAATTCTAGATGGTAGCATAAGAATAGACTAGAAGAAGTATTTGAGATCATAACTTGCTGGTGAGTGATGTCTGTTTACCAGATGGCACTGTCTCATTTCTGGTTTCTCTGATATATTAATGATGATGTATGTGTCATTTAACCCTTTCCTGAACGACGTAATTTTGGGTAGTCCAATTCAAAAGCTGCTATAGACAGTAAAATGGATGTTGATCATGATTAAATTTATGTATGATATAGCATAGAAAACATTGAGACAAAAGGAGAAACTGCTGGTTATCAGCAGTTTCTTCTTTTGCCTCAAAGTTTTCCCAGGCCTATTAAATAGATGTCAAAACCAGGTCTTGTTTGGGAAAGGGTTAAAAAGCCTTTGTTTTTGGACTTTCCAACAAACAGTTTTGAATTGAACTCTATACCAACAATTACACGGTTTTGATTTGCTTCCGTTTGTACTGGCACAAGAAGCACCAAGAATACATGGTTAGATGCACAAGCCTCTTGAATGTAGATGTAAAAGTGATGAACTTGGAGTTGAATATCAGTCAATAAATATTTCTCATCTTGAAACCATGGACATAAAAGTGTCGTATTGTGGACATAGAAAAAACATACTGAACACAGAGCCCAAGACTGTCCGCGAGAGAAATTTGGAATTTTAAAAGAAAACCAAACGATTTTTGAAAGAAAAATGCTATTTTACAAGTTTTCAGGTCGCAGTAAGGTCGAGCTATATTGTGAGGGGGCATAAACATTGTTTATTAAACACCAATATGCAATATTTGAAATCAAGCGTAGCTTATTTTTTCTTCACCCTTTCAATCAGGTCTCCTTTACCTTGATATATCTCATTTCCATAAAACATTCCCCAAGATGATCACATATCCAGGTGTTAATCGCAACAAAAAAATGTTTCTATTTACCTGTACCAATTATATCTTTGATCTTAGCTGGAAAAGGTGGAAAAAGTCATTAAATCACCTACAGAACATGGGGTAACATTGTAATAAATATATGAGCCTAATGTAATTGAGTTTTTCAACAAGTGGAATGATCATTTAACAAGTGGAATGAACATTTTATACTGGTCCACTTTGTTGCAGAAAATGTGGGAAAAAAAGAAATCTTGTAGTTATAGCATAAATAGAAATGTTCAGATGAAGGAGAAAATGCCTGTAATCACCACTTTCATTGTTATTAATATTAACTCTTTCCCAAACAAGACCTGGTTTTGACGTACCTTATGCTATGGTCACACATAGCCGGGTGACGAACCAGTTTTAGTTCTCATAAACCGTACACGGTTTTGCTACGGAATTAGGAGGTGATTTGCATACTCCACGGGTTGATACGGCAAGATAAGGTTTTTCAATACGGATTTCAGAAAGCAATGTACTGGTTGGTAAGGGTCGATACGGGTCGACACGGGTAGGACTGAATAATATAACTAAATGCAGCTGCGGGTCAATAAGGGTCGGTGCGGATTAGGTACACGGGTCGACACGGGTCGACACGGAATATGACACTTCCGTGCACGGAAATTGAAATCAACGTGGTGACCAAATCATAAAAATCGCAGTCACACATAGCCGGTTTTCGACACGGGTCCACACGGAATTAATAACCGTGTCTATCCGTTTCAACCCTTATTGACCCGTATCGCAACCCGTATCAATTCTGTGTGAATTTTGTGGCGATGATACGGTTTTATAAAGTTTTTGGTCTTGTTCAAAAATCTAAACGGATTTAAAACCGTATTGACCCGCACGGACCCCTTTCAGCAAGAAGCAATAGCCGTATCTACCCTTTTCGTGGGTAGTATTGTCTTTGTTATTATTATTATTATTATTATTATTATTATTATTATTATTATTATTATTATGATTATTATTATTATTATTATTATTTTTTTATTTTTATCTGCTCTTTTTTATTTTTGATATCTTATTCCTATATTTTTTTTGTTTGCAATGAAGAGTAGACCACTGTCGATGTTATTTTGTCTGATGGATATTAAAAGAGAAGCATTGATCCTGGCTATTTTTGTCGGTGATTTACAGCACTTTTATCACTAAATACGTAAAATTTGATGTTAAGACGTCGATATGCCGGTGATGCGACGGCGTGTTGAGGCAGATACCTTGCCAGTCAAGAAAACATCAATATAAGATTGCACACCGAGTTAAGAATTGTCAAAATGTCGACGATTCCGCATAATCTTCGTCGGAATATTTCAAATCAAACTGTCTGTCAATCAGTCACATAAAAGTGAAGCCTCTACAGAAGCGTAGGTTATTTCTTTGCATCCGTGAGTAATCAAGTGGTAAGCACGTCGTCGAACGAGACTCAGCAGGGAACACATTGCAGTATGTCAAATAAGGCTCTGTGAGATGTCAACCTTTACCAACATCTTCAAACGTGAGAAAGCCGCCGATTGATCGGATGAAAATAACTTGAAAGGCCGACACCTCACGGATCATACCAAAATACTGATTTCGTCGGCAAAGTCGTCGATCAATCAACAGTGTCTGTTGAAACTTTTCCCGATGTGACCAAAACCCCTCAATAACACAAAGATCGCTTTTGCGTCGGCCGATGCGTCGATATATCGAAGACGTATCGTGTCAGTACTACCAAAACCGACCCGTACCGTAAGCCGGCGCAATGGAGTGTGTATGGGACTCCATGCAGTTCACGTGCATTGTACCGCTAGACATGAGGTCATTATTCGGTACAAGAATGAGATACGGGTTGAAAAGGGTCGATGCGGTATGAACCGGGTTGCCGTACACGGAATTGAAATCCGTGTCGAATTTTTTAACATAGTCAAAACATGTTCGCTGCCGTATCGTTCTAACAAACCGCACACGGAATCTAAACGGGTGGCGATACGGGTCAATAAGGGTTGAAACGGGTCGACACGGGTCGACATGGTTTTAATTCCGTGTGGACCCGTATCGTAAAACCGGCTATGTGTGACCATAGCTTAATAGATATAGCTCGAGACAAAAGAAGAAACTGCTGATAACCAGCAGTTTCTCCTGTTGTCTCAATATTTTCTGTGCTATTTTATACTCAAATTCTCTCTTTATCAACACGCATTTTGACATTTGTAGCAGCTTTTGAATTAACCCTTTCCCAAACAAGACCTGGTTTTGACGTCCCTAATAGAAAAGGCTTTGGAAAACATTGAGACAAAAGAAGAAACTGCTGATAACCAGCAGTTTCTCCTTTTGTCTCAATATTTTTTATGCTAAAATATACACAAATCCTGTGTTTATCCACAACCATTTTGTCGTCTGCTGCAGCTTTTAATTTGGACCACCCTAAAATTTTGTCGTTTGGGAAAGGGTTAAACCACACAAAAATTGTGTTGTTTGGCAAAGGGTTAAAAAGTATTATGTTGAAGATGCAGAAACAAGTTTTTGCTTGGAAAAAATTTAGACAGCTTTTCCAAAGTTTTGAAATATTTTGAATTTATCTAGAAATGCATTTTGCTTTAACTGGAATAATTGCAATGTACACTGAACAGATGTTCTAAACCGCCACTTTTCAGAACAGATTTTTTGGTATAAATGAAAAACAACATGTTCGTTTGAAACAATATTTTGCACATTAGATTTTGTGATCAGAAGCTATTGATTTAATGCGATAAAGTCGAAATTAAAACAGCAACGTTTTATGTGTAGAGTGTTTCATATAAAACCAGTTTTTGCACGTGGTGCACGATGTGATTAGTTAAATTGCACAAAATCTACTCAAGCATTAATTCGCATTGATCCAACATGCCGATTTTGCAAAGAAAAATCAACTCAATGGGCCGGATGTCCTTAAGTGATATGGGTTGGAATGTGGGGCTTATCGAAAGCGACCTTGATATGAAAAAGGCATGTACCCTTTTAAGTGATATGTGCATGTTTCAAAATGTTGATCATGATACTGCTAAATGCATTAACTGTTTTCCGATTGCTTTCTGTTTTGCAAATTTTATGGACCTCAAATCATGTCAAAGTGCACCAAAGAGCATGGCCCTTAGAGTCCACCATACTAAATACTATTACTTCACATGTACATTTTTTGAGAGATGACTTGTATCTTGCACACATTTTGCATGTCAGTAATGGCTGTTTGACGCGTGTGTGCTAATAGAGAGGATTTAAAGTTATGTTTACAAACTGCATTTAGAGTTCTTTTGGCATGTATCATATTCCATAGAACATGATAAAGCATTCTTAAGTGAAAATATGCCGACATTGTTGTGAAATGTATCGGTTGTTTTTCTATTGCTCCTTTATAACGAGTTATATGGCCCCCAAAAACCATGTCAAAATGCACCGCAGATCATGACCCGTACAGTCTACCATACAAATTATCATCATTCCACATGTACCTTTCTTAACGAAAGACATTACTTTTGAATCAGTTATGTATATCAGTAATTGATCTTTGACGTCTGCATGCTACTCAGAAGGATACAAAGTTATGTTTACAAACTGGATTTTTGTTCTTTTTAATAGCACGTTTTGTATTCCGTAGAACACCATCAAAGCATTCAAAACAGAAGACTAGCCGACATTGTTGTTAACAGTCAACAAGTATCACCCAGATTTAATGCACAGATGAATTCAAATCGGAGAAATGCTCTAAAGTAATCACACGACATTACATAAAGTTTTGGCAAAAATACTAGGAAACCGGAAGTGGTGCAGACTTACCTAGGCTACTGAGACGTCTAGAATGATACCTTAGAACTTCCTAGGTAGCTACAACTGAATGAAGGCTCGTTGTCAAGCAGAGTTATTGACGCAGAGTGATGTCACATCCCGTGCTTACAGTTTACCTTGTTGATGTGAAAATGTAGACGTGACAGTGACCCTTTTCAATTAGCAATTAAGTCATGTTATTGTCAAAGGGCCTCAATGAAATTTTGAAATCTTCTGTAAAAATGGTTTATCTTTTTTATTTGAAAATTTCAAGCTCCTATCCAAAATATTAGTGGAGTTATACGAAGTTACATGCCGTGGCGGTTTAGAAGATCTGTTCAGTGTATATATAAATCTCTATGCATCATTCCTTCTTTTTAATCATCACAGTGAATTGAAAGAAAAAATGTTTAGAAATTATTTAGATACAATGTGAAGTATGCATTTTTTCTAGGCTTAATGTGAAAGTTAAGGTCATTCTTAATAGTTGGTCTTTTGAGATATGAGGAGTTTTCTACCCAGCTCAAAACTAACACTTGGCTTGAGAAAATGCTACCACATAATATATTGTATGTATTGCCTCCCAAGCTATTATTTTTCATTAGTGTTGATTACCTAAATGTGTCCTCTAATGTGTCTCAGAACCAATAAAATTGATGGAATCCAGCTTAACCTTTTCCACACATTGAAGCCTTATGACACCCACAAGATAAATGCTTTGGAAAACAATGTGGAAAATGAAAAGATTGTAGTCTTGAATCAAGCTGTAGTTACGAGATTTTATAACAACATCAATGAAATACTATTTGTTTGTCCAAAATTATGTCACGATTAACTGGATTAAATAGTTCCCTATTGCAACAGTATAAATTTTTGGAATTTGTTAATGGTTAATCAGGTTATGTTAAATATTATGTTAAATTAGTTCATAATATTTGGGGGTTGTTTGGGAAATACTTTCAGATCTATGTAAAAGATTATCTAGATCTGTTTCCCCATGACAATACTTATCTTGAATATGTCAGATAAGCAGGAGGGAATATTTGTTGCACATCATATAAAACACAGTTACTGTACTCTTGTGTCATGATTAATTATATCTTAGGTTTTTGTTTCACAAAGTGGCTTACTTAGCGTAAAAAAGATGTAAGTGCAAATGAAATTACTTGCTTATACAACTGTTTTACACATCACCATAAAGATATGCCCTAGTGCTGCCAATTTTTGCATTTATTTTATGTCCTACGTAATGATAAGATCTACCTACTTGAGCATCCATAAAACACTCGTGCAAACTCGTTCAAGCAATGCATTTGTATTCGCCTACTGCATTTTAATTTCCATTATTAAATCTTTTGAATGTTTAATTCCACAAAATAGTGTAATGTGCAACAGCTAAAATGCAGAAACTAAACCTACCATCCCACCGCTGCCACCAAAATGTAACATGCAAATGGCCTAAGGCAGGAAACAAAACCTGTCGATGCAAAGCTCAAGCTCACAGAACAGCAACAGGCCTTTGTTTCCTTTTATTTAAAGCTCACCTTAGTATGAAGTTCTCATAGTGAGCTATTGCTATCTCAGTCTGTCGTCTGTTTGTCTACAATTTGGTGTTTACACTCTAGCATTCACAAATGTTAGTCAACATTTCAGCATAATTGGACTAGAAGATGCTTGGTTATCTGCCCTTGAATTTGACAAAGTCGTTGTTTTCGACCTTGTTTTCTCTCTAACATTCTAACTCAGTCTAGAACTTGGCCGTCAGATGGTGAGTTAGTATACCATACTATTTCTGTCTAATTTCAGAATTCGCTACAAGGTCAAGACTCCAAGAATCTGTGTTGTCTATGCTGTAAATCAGGTCCCATATCGGCCATATTCAGAATAGACAGAGCAGGATATGTACCTGGGGATACAGTGTACTTGAACGCAGAAATTACCAACCTTTCTTCTAGAAAAATGAACTCATCCAAAGTTAAATTGATCATGGTATGTGGTTTGCTTGATCTTTGATTTTGTTTTGTGTTAATATGATAGGCTCAACTACTTATCCATTGACTGTTTAAAGGAATTGTTAACAAATATCTAGCACACATGATTGTCTATTGATTGCTTAATAATACATTAAACATTTATCATTTTTCAAACCAAATATTTTTATTTGAAATCAGAACATGAAATTTTGCCCAGCATTACTATCATTTCCATGTGTCAAACCTCTTGCATAATTCCTGTCTTTGAGGCTACACAATTTTCACATTCACATAATGGTACATTATTTATTGTATTAGACTCAACAGGTATTCTATTCACATTACAAGATAGAATGTACTCTTTATTCTTTATTTCCCAACTAATATGTCATGATTATTTCATGTTTTGATTTTTCAGTCCACAGTTTATCATGCTACAACAAAATCTAAGACCATCAGTAAAGAGGTTGCGTGTATAACTCATGGGTTGATACAGCCAGGTGATAGCGACATGTGGTCGGGTGATCAAATGATGATCCCGCCGGTACCCCCCTCGTATCTTGTTGGATGTAACATCATTGATATTAGATACATGCTTGTGGTAAGTCATAGATAATTTGTCGTTGGTGTTATTGCAAAACCTCGTAACTCCAGCTTGATTAAAGCTGGAGTTGCAACGTTTTGCAATAACACCAACGTTTTTTGATGTAAGAATTTTGATGGTACAAAACATTGAAGGGAAAAGAACACATGGTCAGTGGTGAAATGATGATACCACCGGTACCCCCGTCATATCTTGTTGGTAGTAACATTATTGATATTAGATACATGCTTGTGGTAAGTCATGTAGCTAATTTATTTGATGTAAGAAGGAAAATGAGCACATGGTCGGGTGAACAAATGATGATTCCACCTCTCCACCCGCGTTTCTGGTAGAGTGTAACATCATTGATGTTAGATACATGCTTATTGTAAGCCCTTGCTAATTTATTTGATGTAAGAATTTTGATGGTACAAAACATTGAAGGAAAAAGAACACATGGTCGGGTGATCAGTGTATGTTTCATAGTTGATACACTGTGGTGTTCCAAATTCCATATACTGTATACAAATGACATCATTACAATGTCATTTGTATAAAGTCTGGAGCATTCAGAACACTACAGTTTATGAATATGAAGCATTCGGAACAACTGAGGGGGAACCATAAGAAGCATAGAGTAATGACACTCCATTTGGTCAGCCTAAAATCTTCCTTTAAAGAATGCTTTATCTAAAACATCATAAGATATTTTAAAAGCTCTCGCTCTAAAGATTTACCAAAAGACTTGTCCTGACATAGTGGCTTGAAATACTATAAATTGCCATTTCAGCTAAATTTTGATGCCTTAGAAGAAGAAGGGCGTAAGTGAAAAAACATAGTTTTGAGAAAACTGGAAAAAACAGTTTTATTTCAAAAAGAAAAAAGAATAAACGGCCTTTTTCTACAGCCAAATTGGTCAGCATGACAAGTTCAAATGTCTATGAAATTTGCACCATATTTAGAGCTTGAAATGCCATTTCAAAAAATGTATGCACCATAAAAGAACGTAAGTACCACTTACGACCTTATTCTTCTAAGGCATCGATTTTATTGTTTATGGGATTATTGTGAAACTTGTACTTATCTGTCTGTTGTTTTTTGCAGCTGGAAGTTGATCCATCAGGCCCCGCATTTGACCTAGAAGTTCCACTAGAAATCATCATCGGTACGATTCCGTTACGTCAAATTGTACAGCAATATTACCCACAATTCCAACCTCCTCCAGCACCAATCCAACCAACAGCTCCAATGATGATGCCCCCGGATTTACGTAAGTATAGAGTCTTGGTTTTTAACGTTTCCGATCGGATAGACTTCTGAAAATATTGAGACAAAAGAAAAAAATGCTGATATTCAGCATTTTCTCCTTTTGCCTCGGTATTTTCCATGCTATATTGTTCACAGATCCTATGTTTATCAATACACATTTTATCATCGGTAGCAGCTTTTGAATTAGACTACCCTAAAACTTTGTCTTTTGGGAAAGGGTGAAAACAAGCAGGCAGTGATGAATAAGGTTAATTTGTGTGTATTCTAATATTTCCTTTTGCCTCAGTGTATTTCAAGTATTTAAGCTTTAGGGCCGTGGCCATGGCGCAGTTGGACTCTCACTCACAAGGTCCCGGGTTCAATCCCCAATAGCTGCAAAAATATCCTTTCTGACACAATTGACTCCCACCAAGGTTTGATATTGTTAACATATGTGGGCGAGCAGCTGGAGGCTCAGTTAGGATGTTGTGGTAGTACTGATATTAGAAACAACAGGATTCAATAGTTAGGTGTCCCAGCCTCTGCAATATGGCCAAAGAAGTTGAAAACGCCATTAAACCCCAATCAGCCAACCTACTGGCTACTGTCTCCTTGTGCGTCAGTATATTCTTTTTTAGCTCACCTGAGCACGAAGTGCTCGAGGGGAGCTATTGTCAATGGGGAGAATCACGTGATTGACAATGGTATTTAACACGAAAAAATGGCGACGAAATCACCGCTTCGGCGTGAAAATTCAAACTTTAGAAAGGTATGAATTACATATAAGTAGTCTTTCAGACAAGCCATCTATCCTAAAGTACCCGCTATTGCCTACGGTTTCCACAGATGCCCAACTTTCCCCTATCCGTTTGCTGTATTTAGAGAACACTCAAAGAATATTTCGGAAATTGCTAAAATTTTTGATGTGTGTTAAGCACGTCGCATCATATTTACAGCTTTATTTCCTTACCAAAGAGCTCTCTTTTCACACGGTATATTTCCAGACCCTTTTTTATCGAAGACATTTCATTGTAGCCCATTTACATGGTCCGTTTTGTCTTTGTTATGCGTGTTTACGAAAAAAAGATGTTAAACATACGTACAATGCTGTAGTGTTTGGCACGCCGAGTTCTTGTGAGTGTGATGTTAGGCACGCACATAGTTGCTCGTGTTCTAGGAAAGCCACGGATATTGGACAAATTGGTTGTTTATACATGACGCAATCTGATTGATATCTGGTGTTAACATACAGTAACATCTGAAAGACATCACAAGGGATAATCTTTTACAAACTTGGAAAAAACGAAATCGGCTATGATTGCTCTGACTAATCAAATCTCTTGGTATATATAACTTCCACGAAAAAATCGTGCAATTTTCATGACAAATTCACGCAGACAAAATAATTCTGAACTGAAATGTGATGTCCTCGTTAACCCTTCTGACTGCAAGACAGAGCAGTACAATTATGAAACATAAGAAGCATTTTACTATAACTATGAAACATAAGAAGCATTTTACTATAACCATTACTATATAATTATAATCCTGGTAACTTGATAAAAATAAAGGGGAGGACAGGGAAGCGATGGACTGCCATATTTCCTGATTAAAACCATTCAAATGTAAAATTATAGCCATAACAGATTTATAAGAATAGTAATAATAATACATGCAAGAATAAATAAGAGAAAAGTTACAGTTGTTATCATTACTATAGGCATGGCCAAAATACGAATGAATAATTGATTATAATAAAACGTCACTATATTCAATTCAATCAATAATTTCCTAAGTAATATTCATAATCTTACAGAGCTTCAGATTTACAGTGGGCCCGGGCCATTTGACACACTATTCGCAAATATGGCCCATCACTTTTCAAATTCAGGGGCCAAGCCTTTACAAATTTTTTATATCACTATGTTTATTTTCATTGCTCTGGCCCATTATTTCCAAAAATGACCCATCAATTTCCCTGCCATGGGCCATTTCGACCCACCACTCTTCAAATAAATCTGAAGCTCTGATCTTAGGGCAAAAACAGGGCATATAAAGTAAATAATTACCATTTTTGGTAAACATTGAATGTTATAAAATTTTATATTTTTCATTGTACATAATGCAAGTTTCTATCTTTTAAAATCAAAATCATCTTTTACCATATTAAAGTTGAAAATATAAATTGTTAGTATACGAGTCAATTGAGTCAATATTATGCTTAAAGAATCGAAGAAAATGCTTACAAAAATAAGTGTACAAGTTAGCTTTCAATTAGTAAACGTAACGAAGAGTGTTGTGCGAAAAGTGTAAGCAAAGTGAAGTGAACATAAATGTTGATAAGATATTTTGTGATAAACTTGTGATGAACTATTGACTGAAAATGAAACCGGAAGTCCTCAAAAATAAAAACTAATCAACGGGGAAAACGTATAAAAAAAGGGCTGAAGAAGCATAGAAATGCTAAATGTGATCAGACGATCATATCTGGCTTCTATAACTATTAACTGTATTAAAAGCACAAATCAGTCAGCACATTCTACACAACTATGGTACACTCACAAGAACTCGGCGTGCCAAACACTGCAGCATTGTACGTGTGTTTAACATCTTTTTCGTAAAAACGCTTAACAAAGTCAAAACGGACATTGTAAATGGACTAGAATGAGATGTCTTTGATAAAAAGAGGTCTGGAAATATCCGTGTGAAAAGAGAGCTCTTTGTGTAAGAAATAAAGCTGTAAATATGATGCGACGTGCTTAACACACATCAAAAATTTTAGCAATTTCAGAAACATTCTTTGAGTGTTCTCTAAATACAGCAAACGCATAAGGGAAAATCTTGGTATCTGTGGAAACCTTAGACAATAGCGGGTACTTTAGGATAGGTGGCTTGTCTGAAAGACTACGTAGATTTAATACATACCTCTCTAGAGTTTGAATTTTCACGCCGAAGCGGTCATTTCGTCGCCATTTTTTCGTGTTAAATACCATTGTCAATCACGTGATTCTCCCCATTGTATTGTGGTCACTCACCGTCCGTCGTCCGTCTGTCCGTCCGTCAACAATTTCTTCTAACATCTTCTTCTCCAAAACTGACAGACCAATTTTGACCAAACTTGGCAGGAATGTTCCTTGAGTGGCCCTCCTCAAAACTTGTTCGCGGATTTTTGATTCGTCAAAAAATGTGGGTGTGGCAGGACGGGGCTTATCGCACTTAGAGAAATCCTAAGAAAATTCTTTAAAAATCAACCATTGTTCCAATTTGAACCAAACTTGGCAGAATTGTTTCTTTAGTGACCCTTCTCAAAACTTGTTCTCAGATTATTGATTCGTCAAAAAACGTGGCTGTGGCAGGGAGAAAGGGGCTTATCAGACTTAGAAAAATCATAAGAAAATTCTTTAAAAATCAACCATTGGGCCAATTTGAACCAAACTTGGCAGAATTGTTCCTTGAATGACCCTTCTCAAAATTTGTTCGCAGATTTTTGATTCGTCAAAAAACGTGGCAGGGAGAAAGGGGCTTATCAGACTTAGAGAA
The DNA here is from genome assembly GCA_963680895.1 of Fragum sueziense. Taxonomy (NCBI): domain Eukaryota; kingdom Metazoa; phylum Mollusca; class Bivalvia; order Cardiida; family Cardiidae; genus Fragum; species Fragum sueziense. The sequence goes on along the minus strand of OY804598.1, from coordinate 22,197,134 downwards.
ATCATAAGAAAATTCTTTAAAAATCAACCATTGGGCCACTTTGAACCAAACTTGGCAGAATTGTTCCTTGAGTGACCCTTCTCAAAACTTGTTTGCAGATTTTTGATTCGTCAAAAAACGTGGCCGTGGCAGGGAGAAAGGGGCTTATCAGACTTAGATAAATCATAAGAAAATTCTTTAAAAATCAACCATTGGGCCAATTTGAACCAGACTTTGTAGGGATGTGCCTTAAGCCTTTCTTTTTAAAATTTGTTCACAAATATTTTCATTTGTAAAAAGTTGTGGCCGTGGCAGGGAGAAAGGGGCTTATCAGACTTAAAGAAATCATAAGAAAATTCTTTAAAAATTAACCATTTGGCCAATTTGAAGCAGACTTTGCAGGAATGTTCTTTGAATCTCTCTTTTCGAAATTAATTCACAAATTTTTACATTTGTCAAAAAATGAGGGCGTGGCAGGAAGGAAGGGGCTTTTCGGCCATAGAGAAATCCTAAGAAAATTCTTTAAAAATCAACCAATGGGCCAATTTGAACCAAACTTTGCAGAATTGTTTCTTAAGTGACACTTTTCAACATTTGTTCATAAATTAAGTTTCGTCAAAAAATGTGGGTGTGGCAGGGCGGGGCTTATCTAACCAAGAGAAATTGTTAAAAAATTCTTCAAAAATCTTCTTCTCCTTAACCATTGGGCCAATTACAAGCAAATTTGGCAGGAATGTTCCTTAGGTGACCCTTCTTAAGATTTGTTTGTGGATTTTTTATTCATCCAAAATTGTGGGCATGGCAGGTCAGCACTTGGAGAAATCATAAGAAAATTCTTTAAAAATCAATCATTGGCCCAATTTGAACCAAACTTGGCAGAAATGTTCCTTTGGTGACTCTTTAAAAAAAATGTGATTTTTTGTTTTGTCTGAAAAAGTGGGTGTGGCAGGGCGTGACTTATTGGACTTTGAAAAATTCTAATAAAATTCTTTAAAAATCAACCATTGGCCCAATTTAAACCACACTTGGCAGAAATATATGTTCCTTGGGTGATTCTTTGTCTTAAACTTCTTTCAGGTGAGCGATATAGGGCCATTCTGGCCCTCTTGTTACCTGTCGTCATCCATTCGTCATTTACAGCAGCCTTTAAAATGGAAAACATCTAGATGCTTGCTGTTAATGAATCATTCCTCAATTTCAGCCCCACCCAGCTATTCAGAGTGTGTGTTTGGAAAAGTGGATGTGGCAGAAGAAGGGGACAATGAACACACAATGGGTGACAAAGATTTTGCTCCCGCCTACACCTACTATGATTGGTCAAAACATCCTGCCACCTAGTAACAAGGAAAGGGGGTGTGGCTTAAGATGAATGGACCAATAGAAAGTGTGATCAGCTTTCTCACAGGGATGTTTACATGTACCAAAGGAACTTTAAACTAATACAATGCTCTAATGAGTTATCTAATCAATGAAAATTACAAATGTAGTGCCTTATTAGATTATACATGTTTATGAGCAACAATCTGGAAAAAGGTTCCTTATAGCATTTCAGCTGCCATGTTTCACGATCAGACAGTACCTATTTTAAAGCAGTCTGACCGGGATCCATGCTGCTCTCTTATAGACGCTATAGATCATAAAGACACTATTAGAGAACAATTATGGTTTCGGATCAGACTGCATATATATGCAGGCTGATCTGGAACCATGTTGGGCTCAAAAGCTGTAGAGGACCTTTTTCCAGAGTATGGCTCAAGTATGAAAGTAAGGTTGATTGTATTGACCATGACCAGTCCATGTGGTCTGACCAGAGCCGCGTTCTTTAAAGCGAGATTTCTTGAGATATCTTGAGATTTCTTCAGATGTTTTAGGATAAAGCGCTCTTTTGAGCAAGATTTTTAAGACGATCACTGCCAGCCGCCATTGCTCTATACTTATTTCGAAACCCCTCGGTAAATTCTGTAGAATCTATATGGGAGAGAATTGACCGAGTTGTTTCGAATGCTCCATGATTCATAAACCGCGGAGATCTGAATGCTCCATACTTCATACAAATGACGTCATGATGACGTCATTTGTATGAAGTATGGAACATTTGGAACACCTCGCTTATCAAAAACATCTTAAGAAATCTTAAAAAATCTCGCTCTAAAGAAGGTGCCTCAGGATAAGATCTAGAAGGCTTTAGGTTTTGATCTGGAACCATGTTGAACTCAAAAGCTGTAGAGGACCTTTTTCCAGAGTATGGCTCAAGTATAAAAGTAAGGTTGATTTTATTGACCATGACCAGTCCATGTGGTCTGACCAGGATTAGAAGGTTTTAGGTTCTGTGGACTTTAATGACATAGAATTAGATGATCAGTTTGAAAATCTTGGCTTTGGTCAATCATATATGACATTTAATGTACTGAGTTTCAATATTCCATATTCTCATGTAATGCATAATGATATTAAATTTGGACGAGATGAATCATCAAATACATTAAAGGGTTATTTACTTTTATATCATGCTATGATGTATGTTGAATATATGTAGTGAATTCTGTAGAAAAAAATAACATATACAATAAACAGGATTTTTGTTGCTTAAACAAACGAAAAATGGTTGTCTTTTTATACGCCCGTCGAAGACGGGACATATTATGGGATCACCCGTGGCGTCCGGGCGTCTGGGCGTCCGGCGGCGTCCACTTCTTTGTCCGGAGCATAACTCTGTCACCTTAAGTCTGATTGACTTTAAACTTGGCAGTTATATTTTTCTCATCATTACGGAGTGCAGTGCACAAGAACCATAAATCTACCTGGCTTATTTTTTGAGTTATTGCCCTTTGTTGTTTTTCATACTTGAATCTTGTCCGGAGTATATCTCTAAAAGTATAATAGCTAGGATCATGAAACTTCATGGGTGTATAGATCTCACCAAGGGGGAGTACAGTGCACAAGAACCATAACTCTACCTGGCTTTTTTTTTGAGTTATTGCCCTTTGTTGTTTTTCATACTTGAATCTTGTCCGGAGTATATCTCTAAAAGTATAATAGCTAGGATCATGAAACTTCATGGGTGTATAGATCAAGAACCATAACTCTACCTGGCTTATTTTTTGAGTTATTGCCCTTTGTTGTTTTTCATACTTGAATCTTGTCCGGAGTATATCTCTAAAAGTATAATAGCTAGGATCATGAAACTTCATGGGTGTATAGATCTCACCAAGGGGGAGTGCAGTGCACAAGAACCATAACTCTACCTGGCTTATTTTTTGAGTTATTGCCCTTTGTTGTTTTCATACTTGAATCTTGTCCGGAGTATATCACTAAAAGTATAATAGCTAGGATCATGAAACTTCATGGGTGTATAGATCTAACAAAGGGGGAGTGCAGTGCACAAGAACCATAACTCTATCTGGCTTATTTTTTGAGTTATTGCCCTTTGTTGTTTTTCATACTTGAATCTTGTCCAGAGTATATCTCTAAAAGTATAATAGCTAGGATCATGAAACTTCATGGGTGTATAGATCTAACAAATGGGGAGTGCAGTGCACAAGAACCATAACTCTACCTGGCTTATTTTTTGAGTTATTGCCCTTTGTTGTTTTTCATACTTGAATCTTGTCCGGAGTATATCTCTAAAAGTATAATAGCTAGGATCATGAAACTTCATGGGTGTATAGATCTCATTAAAAAGGAGTGCAGTGCAAAAGAACCATAATTCTACCTGGCCTATTTTTTGAGTTATTGCCCTTTGTTATTTTTCATACTTCATTTTTGTCCAGGGCATATCTCTAAAAGTATAATAGCTAGGACCATGAAACTTTTACCAACCTGCTCCCCCTGTCAACAAAAAGCAGTGTTACGGGCGTATCTTGTGACAGTTTGACACCTTGTTGTGGTTTCAATTCTATGTTTGGTCAATATCTTTTCTGACATTTTACAAGTCATCTTAAGGTAGAGCTTAGCTGGACACTTCAACTTTAAGCTACAGTCATAAACTAGGAATTGTCTTTGTTGGATGTGAAAACATGAGCTGCTGATAGAATTATGTATTTTCCATTTTAAGGTTTTACATCCATCATTATCTACAAAACACTTTGTGCAACTTTGGGTGTCATGCGTAGCAAGAGAAATTAAAAAAAGTATCCATAGTCAATTTCCACATGGATGCTACCTGGAAATTGACAAGGGTATCTCTTGTAAATTTTGTTGCCAGGTATGATGCCCGCAGATGCACAACAGTGGCGGATCCAGGAATTCTTTTAGGGGGGTTTGAATATTCAAATAGGGCTGTTCGTTTTCCTAGTATTGCATAATTGTGACTGAATTTTTGCATGAAAATGAAATAATCTGGCTACAGAGGGGGGGTTGTTTGAACTCCCCCCCACCGTAACCCCCTCTGGATCCGCCACTGCACAAAGTGTTTGGTATCTAATGGTGGGTTGTAATTGTTAGTGTACCAATTAAGTTGAATCTGTTACAGTCAATGACTTTTATATTTGTTTAACAATGTTAAAGTTGAAGTTTGAAAAAAATGTTTTGTAATTTGTAAAACACACTTTTTATTCAGCAAAATACTATTATATTCTAGGACTATTACATCCAAGGTTGTTAGTCCCCTACCGGTGTTCACACCGGAGGGGACTATAGGTTTGCCCTCCGTCTGTCCGTCCGTCCGTCAGTCTGTCCGATCGTCCGTCCGTCCGTCTGTCCGTCCGTCTGTCCGTCTGTCCGCTCAAATCTGGATCCCGCGATAACTAAGCAAGCGTTTTTGATGAAAGTTGGTATATGACTAGATGGCAATGTGTAGATTATGCACGTCATTTTATTTTTGTTTTTCGACTTAAATTGAGGTTGCTATGGTTACAGAAATAGTGAAAATATGGCCAAAAATGGGATCCTGCCATAAGTTAATAAGTAAGCAAGCTAATTTGATGAGACTTGGTATATGACTAGATGGCAATGTGTAGATTATGCACATCATTTTATCTTTGTTCTTTGACGAAAAGTGCGGTTGCTATGGTAACGGAAATAGTGAAAATATGGCAAAAAATGGATCCTGCAATAACTTATTCATCTTAATCTATTATTGATTACCATATTGAGTCAATGTGAAGCCGGTAGGGGACTTTATGTGTTGCATACAACACCAGATACTTGTTTAATTATGTTTATTTTATGCTTACTACACAAATGTATTCTTTTCAGTGCAATAACATTTTTATGAGCTTCTTTTAATACATATACCAGTATTCATATTTCATAGGTGTATCCAGGAATTTATTTGTATTACGCAAGAGCGCCGTAGGCCCGAGATGGCGGAGCACTATATGGGGAATCCCTTCTCTTAAGGGGGTTCGGGGTCTCCCCTGAGAAAAATTTGAATTGTAAGACTTGTTTCCGTGCATTCTAACTGCATTTTGAGACACAAAAACGGCAAAACTGACCCTAAAAACGATACAAAGCAACCTACGACCAATTAGCGTTTTTTTATGTTACGCACGTGCATATTATGCGTAATGGGCGCTACGCCCATGTATTTATATTCATAATTTTTTAAAAGACAATTTTAAAGTGAACCATATCTAAAGATGTTTACAATAAAATAGAATGGAATGAAACTGATTCCAAAATGGCTGAAAATACAATGGAAAAGGAGAAAATGCTTTTTTTATCGTCATTTTCGTTCGTTGTTTGCCAAATGCTTATAAATGCTTTCACTAGTAGTTGCATCAAAAACCAAGGTAGGTTATGTTTGAGGTCCTAAAATTGCTTAATCAATAGAATTTTGTGACATTGGAAAAAATGAGAGCAAGTGGTAGAATAATCCACATAGGCAGTTATTTTAGTTTAAGCCTAATAATTTAGAGCAGTTGATAAAGGACAATTGCAATACTGATGTAAGTGCATGTTATGCAATGTACGCTTGCACTTTTAGTACAGAAAATATTGCCGCAAAATAAAAAAATGCTAGCAGGCCCGTAGGAAGCAATTTCATATTGGGGGGGGGGGGGGGGGGGGGGGCTAAAGCCCTTGTTCTGAATATTAGGGGGGGGGGGGCTAATTTGGATTTTCCCAAAATTTTCAGTGTAAAATTAAGAAAATTTGGCATTTTTGGTCAACTTTGGGGGGGGGGGGGGCTTAGCCCCTCCTAGCCCCCCCTGTTCCTACGGGCCTTGCTAGTTACCAGCATTTTCTTCTTTTGCCTCAATGTTTTCCAAAGTCTTTTTTATTATGGAATTTAAACCAGGTCTTGTTTGGGAAACTGTTAAATATTAAAAATTTTAAGCTTTTGGTATTATGGTAGTTGATTATAAGAAGTGTAGCCTATTATATGAGCGTTTTATTCTTTCTTGATAATGGACTGATATCTTACACAGTATTTATTCAAACATTTGTGATTACTTTTGAAATCCTATAGACAGTTTTGAAAATCTTAGGTCTTTATCATGTATTAATTAAATATTGACTGTCAAAATTGAAAAAAAAGGTTGCAGATGACCAAGTAAATGTGAGTGTATATTTTTTTAGCTCCACTGGCCTTCAGGCCAGCGGGCTATTGTCATGGCGCTGTGTCCGTCGTGTGTGTGTCTGTCCGTCCGGTCGTCAACTTTTTCTTTAAAAATCTTCTCCTCAGAAACCACTTGATGGATTTCAATCAAACTTCACAGGAAGGATCCCTAGGTGGTCCTCTATCAGATTCCTAAATTTAATTCTGATTGAACTAGAAAGTCTGGAGTTATCTGCCCTTGAATTAAAAAATGGCTGTTTTGACTTTGTTTTCACTCTAGCCACTACAAATATTTATCAATCAAGACAAAACTTGGTCAGAATGTTGGTGCTGATAAGATCTTGCCTGAGTGCAATTTTCAGCTTGATCTGAACATTATGTCTTGAGGTATGAGCCCTTGAAATTGGCAAAATTACCATTTTTATGCTCCCCGAAGGGAGAGCATATAGTCGCCGCTTTGTCTGTCCGTCCGTCCGTCCTGTCCGTCCGTCATTCCGTCTGTCCGTCCGTCCGAAGCGATTTCTCCATTACCCTTTGGCCAAATCAAATGAAACTTACCATTTGAACTTCCTATGACATAATGCCGATGTACTTTTCCCGGTTTTTGGATTTGAGGCCTCGTCATGGGAAAAGGGGACTTAAGGTCAAATACAGTTTTTCTCTAATTTCTCCTAGTCTAATGTTCAGAATATGATGAAATTTCATATTTGAGTAGCAAATCAGATGCCCTTGTCAATAAACTATTTAAAATTTGCGTATAAAAAATATGTCATGGAAAAAGGGGGCTTAAGATTTGTTAGCTTTATATTAGCTCTGCATGGCATATATTTATTGTGACAATGCCTTATTCGGGGAGCATTGTCCGTCTCTGACGGCTCTTGTTGACCTCATTTTTACTCAACCAACCATAAATATCCACCAATCAACACGAAACTTTCATGTAATTTTACTGGCCATAAGATCTTGCATGTGTGTAATTTTCAGCTTCATAGGAATCTTAAATCATGATTTTTCTGCCCTTGAATTTGACAAAATTGCTGTTTTCGACTTTGATTTTACACTCTTTACACCCACAAAATTAATATTGAACAATCAAGTCAAAACTTAAAACAAGATGTAGGTGAAGTTAAGATCTTGCTTTAATGTGATTCTTAGCTAGATAGGAATATAAAATCCTCAGTTATATGCCTTTCAATTTGACAAAATTGCTAATTGTGACTTTTTTTCACTCTAACAGCCAAACTCACTCTATTAAAGACAAAGCTTGGTAACCAATTAATCTTATACGAATGTGTTTTCAGCTTTCTAGTTACTTTGTAATTGCTTTAAGAGCAACAAGTTTTGAAAAAAATAGTCAAAACTTGGACTTCATATGACAAGAAATTCAGGTTTCATCAGCATTAATTTTGGAATATGGTATTTCCCCAAATCTATTTTTAGCTCAAAATCTATTTTTAGAAATATGAAATATTTTGGAGTAATCAATGGTCTGTTACTTTAGATCTGTTTGGAAGATGGAAAATTTTAATTGCGAGTATCATCCTAAGCTGGAATGTTCTACCATTTCCTTTTACCCTTTCTCAAATGGCAAACATATAGTTTTACTTTCTTTGCTTCAAGAACCAAACATTTTGAACATTCTAGTTTTGTAACTTTCTTTTTGCTCTATGAAACACAAGCATTGAACAATCTAATCTAATCTTGGATTAAATATTACATGAAACTCAGGCCTGTGGAGCGACTCAAGACCTTCAGGTCTTCTAGTTTTACATTTTCTTGCTTCAAAAGTGCTGAAAAAAGTCGGGAAAAGAGGAAAATTGTGGTTTCTAGCACTTTCTTGTATTCTTTCCTCTGTTACATAGAAGTAATACTAATTGATTGGGAAGTTAAAACAAAGGCTTGATTATGATCTAACTAAAATCCCACATTATTCATTTTTGCCTGAGGGGTGGTCTTTAGAGCGAGAATTTTTGGGGTGTTTCAGATATAGCGTTTTTAAGACTGAGATTTTAAGCAAGGTGTTCTGAATGCTCCATACTTTATACATATGACGTCATTATGATATCATTTGTATGAGTATGGAGCTTTCAGAACACCACAGTTTATGAATCATGAAGCATTTGGAACATTTCGGTCAATGTTTTCTACATTAATAGTTGTTGCAGAATTGGCAGAGGGAAATATCACAGTCTATAGAATGTGCCTCTATTGAGGATCGTCATGATGTTTATTTGTCATATTGTTTTGCTTGAAAAACTTTCTTAGTGACAATTATGTTCTTTTATTTAGCAAATCATGTCAGCTTCATTACAATGATTTTGTTTATTTCTTTACTTGTGTTTATTTTGTATTTAGATTCTTTTTTACTTTATCAGCTTTACGGAATATATTTGATATATCCACTGCATTTTAATTGTATTATATTTTACTATTATAGTTGTTTGTTATGGAAATGGTTATGGGATTTTAGTAGCATTAATACGGTATATAATGTTAAACATTTTTCCTTCAATTGTTCCTTAAGCCGAGGTTCCTGATTTACCCTGTCCCAAACAGCAAAACAGCAAACAGCAAAACTTTAAAATAATCCAATTTGAAAGTAGCTGCAGATGACAAAAAGGACAAAGATAATGATAGTATTTATGTGTAACAAAGCATGGAAAACATTGGGATGAAAGTAGAAAATGCTGGTTATCATTTGATAAGGGACATCAAAACCAGGTCTTGTTTGGAAAAGGGTTTAACCCATTACCAAACGGCAATATTTTGGACTGTTCCAATATAAAAGGTGTTGCAGACGATAATTTTAAGTTCTCAAGCCTTTTCTTTAAATTGAGTCAAAATGTATCACTGTGCAGTAAATGGTTTTAAAGAAATGAATCATGGAGAGAAAGAATGTCATTAAAGCTCATCTTCCGCATGAACATAATTTGATCAAAATCTGTATTGTTCTATTTTAAATTGTTTTAATCCATTACTGCACAGTGGCACCTTTTGACTCCCTCACACCAAAGGACCTGGGAAAACATTGTGGAAAATGAAGAAATTGCTAGTGACAAGCAATTTCTTCAATTTTCATAATGTTTTCTATGCAAAAAGACCAAAAATGTGATAATGTATTCATTTGAAACTGTCGTCTGCAACATCTTTGAATTTAGAACAGTCTAAAATTTTGCTGTCTGGAAATGGGTAAGCTCCAGCAATTCATTTCACCCAATTCTACGACTCTTTTTGACTCCTCAAAATAAAAAGGATTAGAAAAAACATTTTTAAAAAATGAAGAAATTGATTGTCAAGTTGTGACAAGCAATTTCTTCATTTCCCATAAAGTTTTCTAACCCAATACACAAAAAATCCATTCATTTGAAATTTTCGACTGCAACATCTTGGAATTTGAACCAGTCTAAAATTCTGCTGTTTGGTAACATTTTATGAGAGCATCACATGGTAAAAGTCTTATTGCCAAGCAGACTTGGTTAGTCAGGTTCGAAGTTCGGCGCTTTCCGTAGAACTATCACAGATAAAGTTTGTTGTGTGGTTCTTTAACCCTCTCCCAAACAACAAAAATTTAAGGTGATCCACTTCAAAAACTGCCACAAATGACAAGATGGATGTTATTAAAGATATGATTTGTGTAAAGTATGGCACAGAAAATATTGAGACAAAAGGAGAAACTGCTGGTTATCAGCAGTTTCTCCTTTTGTTTCAATGTTTTCCCAAACCTTTTCTGTTAGGGACGTCAAAACCAGGGTTTGTTTGGGAAAGGCTTAAACAGTTGTATTGATAAGTCAAGACATGTGAAGTGTTTTTGAACATGAATAGGTCTTGAGTATGTTAACTAATGTTATGATTATCATTAGCGAATAATACTTTAAAATTATGTAGTAAATACTGTTTCTAAATGATTCGATGATTTTGTGTTATCTTCTATACCATATATTATTCTAGAAACCCCACCATTAACTGAGTCCTGCCAGATCAAAACCTAGGTGACCAGGCCCGGGTTTCTCGAAAAAACTTAAGTATGTTCTCATGCTCAAATCGCACAAAATCCACGTGAACTTCAATCGAATACCCTTCAACGTTGGAGAGTATCCCTTTGAAGTTGAGCATGTTCTCATGAGAATATACTTAAGTTTTTTCGAGAAACCGGGGCCAGGTCAAATATTTTGAATGTATTCTTCTTTTAGATCACCTGTGCACAAAATTGCTCATGGTGAGCTATTGTGATACCGCTGTGTCCGTCATGTGTGGTGCATCACATGTCGTCCGTCAAATTTTGCCTTGTGTGCACTCTAGAGACCACAGTTTTTTGTCCAATCAGACTGAAAATTGGTCAAAATGATTGTCTTGATAAAATCTTGGACATGTTTGAAATTTGGTCATTTTAGGTCTAAAACTAGGTCACTAGGTAAATTTTAGGTAAACCTTGTGTGCACTCTAGAGGTCACACTTTTTGTCCAATCAGCTGGAAAATTGGACAGAATGATTGTCTTGATCAATTCTCGGACAAGTTTGAAATTGGATCATCTGGGATCATAAACTAGGTCACAAGGTCAAATCTTAGTAAAACTTTTTGTGCTATCTAGAGGTCACCTTTTTTTGCCCAATCAACTGGAAAATTCTTCACAATGATTTTCTTGATAAAATCTCGGACAAAATCGAAATTGGGTCATCTGGGGTCATAAACTAGGTCACGAGGTCAAAACTTGGGGAAACCTTTTGTGCTCTCTTGAGGTCACATTTTATGTCCAATCAACCCAAAAATTGGTCAGAATGATTTTCTTGATAAAAACTCTTTGACAAGTTTGAAATTTGGTCATCTGGGGTCAAAAATGGGGTCACAAGGTCAAATTTAAGAAAAGGCTTGTGTGCACTCTAAAGGCCATTTTTATGCCCAATCAACCTGAAAATTGGTCAGAATAATTATCTCGATAAAATTTGGACTATTTTGAAATTGCGCCATCTGGGATCATAAACGAGGACATAGGGTCAATTCTTAGAATTGTTTGCCCAATCAACCTAAAAATTGGTCAGAATGATTATCTTAATCAAATCTCAGACAAGTCTGGAGTTATAAACTAGGTCACAGGGTCAAATCTTAAATCTTAGTAAAACTGTGTGAATTCTAAGGGCTCAGCTACATCACATACAGAAAGCTATTATCTCAGGGCCAATGGCCCAATTGTAACTCAAGCATGGTGAAAAATATTCAGAATATTTTACATCGGTTTTATCAAATTCATGTAAAAGTGGGTCATGTGAGCTAGCCAAAACTGACACAAGGTCAAATATATCGCTGAAACAAATATCTGACAAAACTTTTGTCCATTAGCATACCATAAAATCCTTCCATTTGCTTTGAATAAGTATTTGTGACAAAAAAATGAAGCCCCCCCCCCCCTCACCCATCTTTTCCCATAACATTTTATTTGTAAATAGATTTTTAGCTCGCCCGGGACGATAGTCTCGGAAGAGCTATTGTCATACCCCCGGATGTCGGCGTCGGCGTCAGCGTCCGTAAAAACTTTAACCTGGCCCATATCTCATGCCTTGTCAGAGATACAGCCTTCATATTTCACCTGTGGGTACCTCTAACCAAGACCTTTAGTTTGAGACCATGGCCTTTGACCTTGACCTTGGAGTTTGTCCCACTTTTTGACCGTTTTAAAAAACTTTAACCTGGCCTATATCTCATGCCATATTACACCTACAGCCTTCATATCTCACATGTGGTTACCTCTCAACAAGACCTTTCATTTGAGACCATGACCTTTGACCTTGTGACCTTGACCTTGGAGTTTGACCTACTTTTAAAAACTTCAACCTGGCCTAAAAAAAACTTTAACCTGGCCTATATCTTATGCCCTATTGCACATACAGCCTTGATATTTCACATATAGACACCTCCTACTAACACCATTCACATTTGACCATGACATTTGACCTCATGACCTTGACCTTGGAGTTTGACCTACTTTAAAAAAAACTTTAACCTGGCCTATATCTCATGTCTTTTTACACCTACAGCCTTGATATTTCACATATGGACACCTCCTACCAACACCATTCACATTTGACCATGACCTTGTGACCTTGACCTTGGAGTTTGACCTACTTTTAAAAAAACTTAAACCTGGCCTATATTTCATGTCCTTTAACACCTACAGCCTTGATATTTCACATATGGACACCTCCTACCAACATGATTCACATTTGACCATGACAATGGACCTTGTGACCTTGACCTTAGAGTTTGACCTACTTTTAAAAGACTTTAACCTTGCCTATAACTCATGTCCTTTTACACCTACAGCCTTAATATTTCACATATGGACACCTCCCACCAAGACCTTTTATATTTGACCATGACCTTGGACCTGGTGACCTTGACCTTGAAATTCGACCTACTTTTAAAGATCTTTAACCTGGCCTTTATCTCATGTCCTTTTACACCTACAGCCTTGATATTTCACACAATGACACCTCCTACCAACACTTTTCACATTTGACCATGACCTTGGACCTGGTGACCTTGACCTTGGAGTTTGACCTACTTTTAAAAAACTTTCACCTGGCCTATATCTCATGTCCTTTTGCACCTACAGCCTTGATATTTCACACATGGACACCTACCAACACGGTTCACATTTGACAGTGACCTTGTACCTTGACCTTGGAGTTTGACCTACTTTCAAAAAACTTTAACTTGGCCTATAACTCATGTCCTTTTACACCTACAGCCTTGATATTTCACACACGGACACCTCATTCCAACACAGTTCACATTTGACCATGACCTTGTGACCTTGACCATGGAGCTTGACCTACTTTTACAAAATTTCATTTTGGGCCATGACCTTTTTACCTTGACTTAGGAAATGACTTTTCTTTGTGACAAGTTCTCGTTTGGGCGAGCTTTATTGTCCGCGGACAATTCTTGTTAAAAATAGTGTGTGGCCTAGAAAATCTCTTTTACCACTTAAATACAAAATTTCATTAAATTCTGCCCATCAGATTTCAAGCAATTAGAGAAAAAATAATTTCTTCACTAAGGCCCCTTTTTCTGTGACACAGCCTCAAATTGAGAAACGGAAATCATGTCTCTAGGAAATGTCACAGGGAGTTCATGTGTGAAGTTTCATTGAATTTGGTCTAAGGATTGCTGAGATCTGGCTGTAGACAGACGGACAGATAGCATGGCGATTATGTAAATAGATATAAATAAACACAGGATCTGAAGCCAGACTATGCCTCTCATATAAGCGATGCAGGGACATTTCTGCACCCTCTGTCTCACTGATAAGCTCATGTCCAGAGTATATGTGCATGGTTGTGAGACTCTTGTTTGTATAAAAAAAACTCATTGTACTGGAGACATGCTGGTAAAATATCTAAAAATTTTTAAGACCAAACAAAAACATTCTGACACCATTGACCGAATACATGACATAGAGTGATGTGAGCGATGACTTACCCTAACTATTCTGACCAAAAGAGCTAACGAAACAAAAAACTTCAAACATGTACATTTCATTTATTTTTTCACAGATTCAAATTAAATTAGCCTCAAATGGAGAATTGGGTATGCAAAGGGTATACCACATTTCATTTGCCTCGATTTCGTAGTGAGAGCGTCAAAATGAAATCTGACGTAAGTCAATAGTCCGTTTAAAAACCAAAATCGATCCAATATTTTGTATGCCCCCCCCCCCCCCCCCCCATACCAGTTGCACGAATGACAGAATGACATCTGTTGTTCATTGATCGGATATGTCGATGAATGATTTTCATGGGGATGTTCCTACACTCCTGAACCAATGCGTTGCCAAGTTGAAGTAAGGTCTGATGATGGACCGGACGTAGTCTGGTTGCCGTACCTGAAATCTACTACTAGATTCAGTTATTTACACGAATGGGTACCAGTCTAGACCGGACGTCGACGAACACGTCTATCGAGCTCGTCCCAGACGTGCACGATCAGGGATAAATCCGGTGATTTATCAGGCCAGGGGTTAATGACATTAATATGATTGGCTTGGAGATACTGCTGTGTAAGACGTGTCACATGCGGGCGGGCATATAGCCGTGCTGAAAAAAACATGTTACCGTTATGGGCATTAACGTAAGGGACAATTACAGGCACTAAGACCTCGTCTCTGTGCAAGAGTAAAAGAAGAGTTGTGGAGTAAAATGAGGCGGATGGAAAAGAGAAAATGGCATAAGACGAGAACACGCAGGAAATTGGAGAGAAAACTTAGTAGTGTAACGCCAACTCGTGCGTTTGACGTCAGTTACACGTAAAACAAAATAACGTAAAACATGCATCGTAAAACATGCACAAGAAAGGTGTCAAAATACCCATACCTGTTCGTTGAAACTTCAGCCAGATGTTTGAAATCGTAGACTTTAGCACAATCAGTAACTCTGGACACAGCTAACTGATTTCGTCATGCCTGGAGCGCACCAACGGCTCTCCCTCTATCTTCAAGACTTATTCGCGGCATTGCCAAGGATAGCAAAAGTTAATCAAATGTTTTTTTCTTAACCAGATATCTAGCTTGCCAAAAATACACGTTGCATTTAAAACTGCAACACGTGCAAAACGGAAATGCATTTTCTTACACGAGTCGCCGTGGTCAGTCATGCATGACTAGGTGATAATGCAAACAGTGTGAGAGTGACAGGCATTTGGTAGGATAAACATACCCTAACTTTCAAAATTATAAAATTAACTTAAGCATAAAATAAATTAAAATTTCTGGTTTCGTTAGCTCTTTGGGTCAGTATATTTACTTGTCGTAAAATATCTGCGAAAATCATCACCGAGAGTGTCAAGTATTTAAGATTACATACAGCGTAATTACCTTGGACTATCTATCATCCAAACGTCATCAACTTGAGTGGAATCCATTATCCACTTCATGGTAACATTTCTATACTCAGCGCTAAAAAATCATCAATTGATACACCTTATACAGTGTACACTGCCACCGAAAATTTAACAAAAAAAACTAAAAAAAAAAAAAAAAAAAAAAAAAAAAAATAAGAAATAAGAAAATAAAACGTAGATCTAAATTGGAGAGTTCAAATCTATTGTAATTTTAGTCTAAGAAAAAACGTTTTAGCCTACAATAAGTAAAAATCTTTGAATATGCACATAATTACGTACAAAGGCTTGCATGTTTTAAGCTGACAAGTCACATTTTGATTAACCTGATAGTGTGTTTCTGTACTATATTTCTTCGAAATTTTATAGCCTCTTTCTTGTAATCATCATAAGAAAACATAAAAGTGAAAAAATAATAATTTAAGACCTACCCCTATGAAAGGTCAAATAGCATTACTAAAATGCGATCATCGCAAAGAAGCTGATACGCATTCTGTATAAATCTGGCATTTGTAAATAAGTTATATTTTGACGGAAGAGATGCCATATTGCATGATCAGGGCAGTAACCTACTGTACGTGCAGTCCGAACCCAGTTTACGCCATCTACTTATGCTTTTTCAGCTCGAAAATTATTCAGATTACATTCATGAAATCACATTAGATCATTTACTCATAAAAATATTTCCTTCTTTCCTTTCAATATTTTCAATGCGTTGGCATCAAAATAGATCATATATATATAGTTCTCTTTCAAGTCTTCTAAATATTCATGCCCTTTTTCGAAGAAAGAGGGGTATATTGTTTTGCAAGTGTCGGTCAGTTGGTCGGTAGGTCGGTCGGTCCGTAGACCAAATCTTGTCCGGAGCATAACTCAAAAAGAATTAAAGGTACAATCGATTCATTATGGATATATCTCATTATGGAGAGGTGCAGTGCACAAGAACCGTTACTCTGCCGATCGTATTTTTGGAGTTATTGCCCTTTGTTGGTTTTCAAACTAAATTCTTGTCCGGAGCATAACTCAAAAAGTATGTAAGGTACGTAGAATCATGAAACTTTATATGTGGATAGATCTCATTATGGAGAGATGCAGTGCACAAGAACCATTACTCTACAGATAATATTTTTGGAGTTATTGCCCTTTATTGATTTTCAAACTTAATTCTTGTCCCGAGCCTAAGAAAACTTTAACCTGACCTATATCGTATGCTCTATTACACATACAGCCTTAATATGTCAAACATGGACACCTCCAACTAGGACATTTCACTTTATTCCATTTCTTGTGACCTTGACCTGGGGAATTTTACTACTTTTAACGAACTTTAACCTGGCCTCTATCTTATGTCCTTTTACACATGCAGCCTTGATATTTCACACATGCACACCTACTACCAAGACCTTTCACATTTGACTATGACCTTGGACCTTGTGACATTGACCTTGGAGTTTGACCTACTTTTAAAAAACCTTAACCTGGCCTCTATCTCGTTCTCTTTACCCATATAGCCTTGATATTTCACACATGGACACCTGCTACCAACACAGTTCACATTTAACCATGACCTTGTGACGTTGACCTTGGAATTTTACCTACTTTTGACCATGGCCTTGGACCTTGTGACATTGGCGTTTGACCTACTTTAAAAAAAACTTTAATCTGGCCTATATTCATGTCTTATTACACATATAGCATCGATACTTCACACATGGACACCTCGTACCTAGACCTTTCACATTTATGACCTTGATCATGTGACCTTGACCTTGGAGTTTGATTTATTTTAAAAAATTAACCTGGCCTAAATCTCGTCTATATATACCTACAGCCTTGATATTACACACATGGACACCTTCTACCAAGACCTTGCATATTTGACCATGACCTTGGACCTTGCGGCATTTACCTTGGAGTTTTTAGGTATGCCTTTGAGGGGGCATACATGTTTTACAAACACCTCTTGTTTTATTCTCACCCGTCTAGAGATCCGGTCACGTACACTATTCCACGGCCGGAGCACGTCCAAAAATGGTCGGTCGCACATCATATTTTTGGGCCTGGTCATGGTTATTTTGGACGCGGAATCGTATTTAACCAGGCCTTAAAATCTTTGGTTTGTGAACGGACTTAAGAAAATTTGACGGCTCTTGATTCCTTTTTTCTGGGCGTGTATAATACATACAGTATTTCTCGTTACGAAAGCACTTAACTACTGGAAGTGTTCATAACTGTGAAAAAGAAGTACAAAGTTTATTATGTGTAAGGAAGACCCATCTAACTTGCTCGTAAAAACCTCGTTATTACCCACCTTTTTACCAGATAGTCTCTGCTCTCAACTTTTCAGTAAGAAAGGCGCTTTGGGAAACAATAAAAACTGGGATCAGGAAAAGGACTCGCTTTATAGCATTTGAGGCAACTGTGTTTCCAGATAAGTTCTTTGATTAGCGGTCACAAAACCAGGGTTTTATTAAGAAAGACTTATAATATTGTCTATTAAGGTTTATGAACTGAGAATGAAATGCAGAGCCAGAGGCGATATTTGAAAAGTGCCTGTTATTCCTAAAATGTGTTACATTTCCATTCCAAATACAAACATAAGCATTTTGTATGGTTTAGAATTTTGAATTAATGCATACTTATGGAAACATTTGACAAAATGTTCAAAATTACCTCCCTTGCATATGAATATGGAGTAAAATAATATTTGTAAATTATTTTCTTCTTGAAGCATAATCTTGAAATCCGGCATGGTGAATCAACTTATGTGAAGTGTATTTACAAGTGTGTGCAATTTGATGCATTTGGTATGGCTAGAAAGGGGTGTTTTCATTCTCAGTTCGTAAACCTTAATTTTGATAACTAGACCTTAATTAGATTTCTGCTTCTCGCGAGCTCACCCGCGAAGGCGAAATTTACGTAGCATGACGTATTCTGTTCAAAATATACCATCCCGGTGTATCTAGACGTAGTTGGACAACTTACCTATACAGCAAACAGGTGAACTAGATTTGTGGTGCATCTATGCTGGATTATTCTGCAAAATTAATAGTGTTTCCAGAATTTATCCTTTTCCCAAACAAGACATGGTTTTGATTAAAGAATGTCTGTAGAATTGAGGCAAAAGAAAAAAATGCTGATCAATAATCAGCACTTGCTACTTGTGCTTCAATATTTTCCGTGATATAGGGGCTATTGTACACAAATCCTATCTTTGTTAATATCAACTGTGTCATTTTTAGCAGCTTTCAAGATAGACCACCATATATATATATATAATATATTTTGGAAAGGGTTAATTGAAGACAATACATTCAGCGGATTTAAGATAGTGATGGATACCTAGCGTTTATTCACCCACAGTCACACAAGCAAGAAACGGGACATGGACAATTGACGTAATTTATATAGGCCTACGATAAAGTCCATATGCCAGGGATTATTAATAGGACTAAGATCAGCTTGGCACACCGTATATTGCTTGTCGTATTTTTCACGGTGGTCAAAATCTAAAAACAGCCTGAGATTTTGCACGGGTTATCAAAAAAAATCATGGGGAAAGGAGCGGATCAACTAAACTTGTTTGTAATCACTTTGACGAATCCACAGGCAGTGTATTATGCAGGACAGGTGTTGGAAGGATGTGTGACAGTGGAATTAAACGATGCCATGAAAATGAGAGGTAAATATACATCCTGGATTGTACAAACCGAGTCTCGCAGTATTTTAACTAGCCTGAGACAAAAAGCGTCTCTTTGACCTTTGACCTCGAAACCTTGAAGTTCGACCTACTTTTTGACCGTTAAAAACAACCTGACCTATATCTTGACTTATGCCGGATTGGAGATAGATCTACAACTCAGATATTTCACACATTGATACCTCTAGCTGCGATATCGTAGCCACAAACTTGATGATGGTTGTTGGTTTGTGAAATCCAGATCAGACTTCAAAAAAGTTTCCGTCACATTATTGCAGCTGGGATACCTCTAACCAAGATCTTTCAATTTGGACCATGACATTTGACCCTGTGACTTACATGTGGACCTAAGAGTTTGACCTACTTTCCAAAAACTTTAATCTGGCCTATATCTTTTACTCTATTACAGATGCAGCCTTGATATTCCATACATAGATACCCACTACAAACACTTTTCATTTGTGAATATGACCTTTGATGTTATAACCTTGACTTTGGAGTTGACTTACTTTTCAAAAACTTTTACTTGGCTTATATATTTGTCCTTTAACATATATATAGTCTACCAAATTAATATTTGACACACCAAATACCTTAAATTTTTGGACACTACATTTGACATAGTGACCTTGACCTTGGGATTTGACCTACTTTACATAACTTAAACCTATCCTATATCTTATGCCCTATTACAGATACAACCTTAATATTTCACACTTTGATATCCATTCTCCCCGCAGAGTGATCGTTCGTTGCTCTTCACATAACATCTCTGCAAGAAGCTACCAAGGATCCTGGTCTTCCGAAGCATAACGTATTTAATTACTGTATAACTGTTTCATTTCTTGTATTATACATTACTGAAAGAAGATATCATTCTGTTTGCCTCTGAATTGCTCTCAAATTTAGGTATTGATCTAATTAAAATGGGATTATTTTCATATTCTTCCTAATTAAAATGGGACTGTTTTCATATGCTTCCGCTTCCATAACAGAGGCGAAATGAAAGAGGACAGAGGCGAAATGAAAGAGTCTCTTTGAAAGAGAGTGATGAATACTTCCCAGTGGGTCCCACCAAATCATTTGATTGGGCACCATGACCTCTGACCGGGTGGCCTTCACCTGGAGCTAGACCTACTTTTAACAAACTTTTACAATACCATATTATATTTTATACAAGGATTTCGGATCTGCCACAGTGGTGGACCCAGAGGGAGTCGAGATGGGGGATATGGGGGGGGGGGGGGGGGGGGAGTCAAACAATCCCTCTCTGTGGCGTTATTTTTTTTCATTTTCCTAAAGAAATTTAGTCAGAATTTTGTTGTGCACAAGAAAACGAACCCCTATTTGTATGCTTGAAACCCTCTCACAGAAATCCTGGATCAGCCACAGTACCAATACATTTCATTTTGTGACCATGACTGTTGATCGTATGAAATTGACCTTTGAGTTTAACCTACTTTTCAAAATAAAATGATTCTTAAGGGGGGATGCTCCAGTTTTTCGGAACACTCGGTCATTACTGCAGTAAATTAAATGTTTCGTACCAAAAAGTTTCGCTACCATATTTTCAATGATATACCACATCATTACAAATTCACCATTTTCGACGTCAAAAGTGTATTTATTATGCGAAACTGATTTCCCCAACATGGAAATCGATTATTTAGAGCAAGACAGTCGTAAGTGTGTATGCAGTTACCACTGTTTTGCGTCATTTTATTCGTGTGTAGCTGATAAAAATTGCTGTAATTCACTAATTAGTACGCTGACCTATACATTTTCTTTTTGAATTATTACCAGGACATGTTTCTTAATACAATGAGGGAGTTTTATCAAATTCTATGATGTAGAACTTCTTAATACAATGAGAGAGTTTTATCAAATTCTATGATGTAGAACTTGAAATATTTCCAAAAATATGCAAATTTTGACATAAAACACTCCAGCTTCATTGATCTAACCGAACACGTGAGCATGCTGTTTGATACATTTACACATTTATAATAGCTCATATTTTGGGTTTTCTGTTCTTATTAAATGTAAGACGTTACTTTAAATCCGTTTTCGGGACTAAACGATGAATATACAGCATTTTATAAGCATTTTAATGACCTTGGACAGGTGCAAGAAATTGTTCATTTTTTCGCTGTAGGGGTATGTGATACGAATGCCTATAAAATTCAACCAAGATCGCTGACCATCCATTTTTATTTTATTTTTCAATTGGTAATAACTTGTAATTTCAACATACAAAATATAAATAAATTCTATTATTGGGGAAAAAAATAGGAAACTGGAGCATTCCCCCTTAAATTATTAGAGATAGAGACTTGGTATTTCACATGTGGATACCTGTTGCCGAGATTTTTCATTTGGGATCATGACCTTTGACCTTAAGCTTGGTGTTTGATATTTTCTTTGTGGAAAGCTGCCATTAGGAAATTTAGAATCGTATTCTTTACCAACCATAAAATCTAAATTTTAATAATTTCTCTTACACAAGATTAGACGAATGTAAAACAGTGTTTGTCACATAGTTTTGAGGATTGGTCCGAAACAAGTCCATTTCGAGACAAAGATAGACAGACAGTCATATAGACACACCAAGAGACAGACAGAGTAACAGACAGGCACTCAGAGAGACAGACAATGGGTATACAGAGATACACAGATAGAGACACACAGACAGAGAGACAAACACCGAGACAGACTGAAACACACAGAGAGACTGAGACAGACAGAGAGATACACAAAGACACAAAAAGATACACAGAGATACACACAGAGACATACACAGAGAGACTAACACAGAGACACAGAGAAGGACGCATACAGAGACACACACGCGGACAAACACGGGGAAACACAAAGAGACTCACACAGAAAGACTAACACAGAGACATACACAGAGATATACACAGAGATACTAACACAGAAAGACTAACACAGAGACTCACAGAGAGACACACACAGAGACAGGCACACTCACATATACAGACACACACAGGGACTCACACAAATACACAGATAGAAGCCCACATAGACACACACATAGTGACAGGCAGAGACATACACAGAGACTCACAGAGACGCAGAGAGAGACACACACAGAGAGAGACACACACACATATACACTGAGAGACTCATATAGAGAGACACCCACACAGACAATCGATCAGAGATACACAGAGAGACATACACAGAGACATACAAACAGACAGAGACATGCAGAGAGACTCACACAGAGACTCACAGAAGGACACAGACATAGAGACAGACAGAGAAACAGACAGAGAGGTGCAGATATCCATGCTTGAAATAGCTCATTGGAGGTATAGGTAGTTTAGCATATAGAACTTTATTTGGATGACTTTCATCATGTTCATTGAAGTAACTGTTGCTTAGGCAACCAAATTTAATTCTAGAAAGACCAACAACAGTAAATTAATGGATTTAATTGTTATTTGATATATTACCTTAGATGAAAGATTTTCATCGACAAAATAACATTTTCATTGAACTAATTTTTTCCAACAATATTTCAGGCATATCACTAGAATTTGAGGGTAGAGCTTGTGTACACTGGACAGAACAACATAAAACAGGCTCGGGTAAACAACGGCGAACTGAAATTAGACATTACAGTGCCAGTGAAAACTACTTCAAATTTGAGGTACTGTTGTTTGGACTTGGTAAGTCATACTCTCTTAAAACAGAGCACATTATCTCTTCATTCCATTTCGATAGAATGATACTCTGTTCTCACGGGGTCATTTCACGTCTAATCTCGGGGCATTTGCGGGATTTCGGTATCCAATCGTTGTCTGTAAACAACAAAACATTTGAATAAACTGATACAAATTTTTCTTGGCTGACGCTTCAAATTACCGACTTAAGCCGAAAATAGAAGCGACGTAACGTATTCGTAATCATACAAGATAAAACTGAATGATTTTGATTCGATAATTCAAAAATTACCGGCTTCAGCCAAAAATAGAAGCAACGTAATGTATACGTAATGATTATACAAGATAAAACTGAATGGTTTTGATTCGATAATTCAAATGATGTGCTATAATTAGATTATGACGACCAAATAGGCTGTTGGTGTATCAAAAACGGCAAAGGTCATATTTGATGGTTTAATCAATAGACATCGGCTTTGGAGAGTAGGTAAGTCATTGCAGACTGCTTCATAGCGGTCCTTAGTTTGGACCCCAGTACTTGAATACTAAGATACATAGACACATTCACGGTGTATAATCAAGTGACTCAGAATTTCCGATAATCTTCAATATCTTTTTTAATACTTGACCCATTTGAATTCGGTTTGAAGCAGAGAAGGTGGGAAAATGCCAGGAATAAGCTGGACGTGTTGGATTTTTGAATAATCAACTGATAAAAAAGTTATTGAAGATAAACCAAAATTTTGGTTTATCTTCAATAACTTTTGTATCAGTTGATTTTTCAAAAATCAACCACGTCCATCTAATGCGTGACGTCTGTCCACATTCTCTGCTTCAAACCGAATTCAAATTGGTCTCATATTAACAAAATTATTGAAGATTTTCTGAAAATATTGTATCACGTGATTATCCACCGTGACATTGTCTATGTATCTTAGTATCGAAGTGCTGGGAGCCAAATCAAGGACCCCTATGGACTTCTTCTAGTGTAAAAGTTGTCTAAATGTCGCGAGCAAACTTCAAACTACTAAATTTCGAAATTGCTTTAATCTCAAAAAGAGCAAATTCAAAAATGAGTTAAATAGTATGAACATTGTTAATTTGACGTTGATTCCCCACTTTTTAGCGAGCTGGGACTATATGTCTTGGAAGCTAATGTCATAGCCCTAGTTCGGCGTCCGCGCCGCGTCAACACTTGAAAAACTTTAACCTGGTCTATAGTCTGTAAAGATTGACCTGAACCCGACGAATACGCAATGAGTAATTGTGACACGGAAAAATCAATACTTGCCAGCAATCCTCACTGTCGAGCAGCGTCGATAGTTTCCATGAGCATTGGGACTTCGTATTCTGCACGTGCTCCTCGTGTCAATATACGTCGGATAGCGGTTATTTCGCATCACAGTTACTCATTAAATATTCAACAGGTTCAGGTCAATATTTACGGAGTATACATCTTAGGCACTTTTATTGATACGGCCTTGTAGGCCAGTCACTTTAGCATTTAGGGTACCACTAATTCTAACAGAAATAATTTTGCAACTGAACGAAAGTATTTTATATCATGATCAACATATCAAAAGTCCTCAGAGCAAATCTGGGGGGAAATGGTGTTAAATCACGCTAAAAGATGCCCTGATATGATCGTAATACACTGGTCCATCCTAACCACCATACATTTTCTCGAGTATCACGTGCTTCTCTTACGCTGTACTTGTCACATATTATTTTTAATTTGATTGAATTTTATATTAAAACTGAAAAATGTATTCGTTGTATAAAAATATAAAATGATAAATATAACGAATAAGTAAAAATAATTTAGCTTTAAATAGAATTATCTGTGATCGATTTTTAAAAGTACGGAAGCTCAATGTGACTATAATATTATTACATCCGTCAGATATAGATCATTAAAATCGGAATTACACAATTTGCGAGAAAATCATCCTTTACTCGCCCCCAACCACTTGGATTGAAGTCCACACATGCTTTTTGTTATTATACGCCCGAAGAGTCGTATTATGTTATGGCCCGGTCGTCTTTCTGTCCGTCTAACCCTCCCTCCGTCCGTTATCAATTTCTTGTGTGCGCAACTTCTCCTACAGTTTTGATCAGAATTTGATCAAACTTGCCATAATGAATCTCTATGGTATCTAGTTGTGCACACCGCTAACGGAATTCAGATAACTCTGTTCGTTCTTGAATTATCTGCCTTTGAATAAAAAATGCCCATAAAAATGCACATTTTATTGTGTGCGCAACTCCTCCTACAGTTTTGCTGAGAATTTTATCAAACTAGCCACAATGAATTTCTATGGTGTCTAGTTGTACACAATGCTCATGGAATTTAAATAACTGTTTTCGTTTCTGAATTATCTTCCCTTGAATGTAAGAAAAAATGCCCATTTTATCAAAAATGCCCATTTTCTCGTGTGCGCAACTCCTACAGTTTCGACCCGAGTTCAATCAAACTAGCCACAATAAATCTCCATGGTGTCAAGTTGTACACCCCGCTCACGGAACTTAGATAACTGTTTTTGTTTCTGAATAATCTGCCCTTGAATTTAAGGAAACTAGAGACAACGAATCTCTATGGTGTCTGTAAAAAAGGGCGGGGAAAATATTGCATTTGCAATTTCATAACGCGGAGATAAGCGAATTTCACTTCAATAGAGAGCATTTATCAACTTTTAGTCGACGAACTATTATACGTTCTTGCGACAACCAAAAAATTAGCTATTTTTTTCCCTGTTTGTTTGGCGTAGATCGCGAAAAGAAGGTGCATTAATGACGTCATCAATAATGGACGAAATAACGGCAAATGCATTTAGAATGCGACTAATGAATTGTTGCTACAACATAACAACAAGCTGGGCAACTAAGCGGTGTATCGCGATTTCAAAGAAAACGGACTAAATCCGCGAAGATGGGCATTCGGTTTCTAAATAATATTCACAATTAGAGACATGCATGACTGTTTGGTGATCCCATGTCTTCAAACTTCTTCTTGAAGCTGTACATCTGCTTCTTACTGATTAGCTATTTACGTTTATGTAGGCTACATTCTTCATTTGAGTAATTACATAACTTTCTGACATTTACCCTTGATAAAGCCAATTTTGAAAATAATAAACGATTAGAAGACGTCAACAATGACGTAGTAATGACGTGTTCCAGCATATTATTAAGTATGTTGCACAAAATTGCATTATCATATCTACAAATGGATTTTTAAATTCTGTATGAATGAAATACCACAGGCCTACATGTTCTTATTTCATTTGAAAGCTTAACACACCCTATGAAATACCCTTATAACAAAGCAGTTCTAGTATTTGTGTAATGTAGATCGTTAAACATTCATATAGATCTACTATTTTTTCACACACAATCTTGAATTGTACTAAATAGAAAACGCATAACTTCATTTCTTTAATGACCTAAATTCATTTTATAGTGATTTGTTTTATGGGCCGGTGACCTTATCTAAGACAATGTCATGATTGGTTGATTGTATAACAAGAAAACAAAATTCAATCAGCAATGAATAGCAGTCGTTGATTTGACGTCTCTAAAGAGAACCGACTCTTAAAAAATGAAGAAAGTGTTGATAATCAGATTTTTCTCCTTTTGCATCAATACGTTTTTATCTTGTTATTTTTCTATAATGTATACAAATCCATTTTTTTTTTCAAAGAATTTTTGTATTCTACATTAGTTTTCGAACTGGAAGTCTAATATTTAGGTACAGCGAAGGGTTTAAAAGTATTTGGATAAGTTAACCTTAATACATGAGTGGGTGGGGAAATTCCACTCGCAAATTCACTTTCCATGTAAAATTCAAACAAAGAAAAATAGCAAAATCGATGTTTTTTTACTTTATAAACATCTTTTATTAAATTATCCATAAAATATTCCATCCACAATAGCATGCTTGGTTTCAAAAGACTGTTTTCTATGCCTACACCCCAAAACATACTTTTGGCTTGCTTTGAAGGGGTCCCCTAGTAAGATCGATTTTTTTTTTCATATTTCCCCCCGAGTAACATTTGAGGACTTTTTTTCTAGAATGGATAAATGGTTATAGATTATAAACATGTTGGTTTTGTTTCTGTTAGAATTAGTGGTGGGTTGGGCCTATTTTTCGGCTAAAGTGACTGGCCTATTGATATTTCAGACACGGATATACTTAGTGAGCGATCTAGTGACATCATGGCTCTCTTGCCTTACTTTCCCTCAAAGATTTCTAGACTTACAGTCTGTAATGTTGTCAAACTCTTCACTTGTTAGCTTTTTTAGGGAAGGTTTAACCCATTACCAGATGGCAAAAATTTAGTGTGTTCCATCTTTAAAGATTTTGCAGAAGACATTTACAAGTGCATCATAAATGTTAACATTTTATGGTCTTTAAGGGACAATGCTCCAGTTATTCGGAACACACAGTCGTTATTGTAGAAACTTAATGTTTCGCACCACATATGTTTCGCCACCAGATTTTCGTCTTTACTATTCACCATTTGTCGACTTTTGGAGTGTATTTGTTATGTGAAACTGCTTTTCCCAAGATGGAAATGGAAATATTTGCTTGTAACAAGAAATTTCCTCAATTTCGACAATGTTTTCCAAAGCCTTTATTTTAAGAGGCGTAAATCAACAATATGATGTAATGGGTTGAGATGCTAATCTGTAGACACAAAAACATGCATTCTCAGACAGTTATAAGCCCTGCTAGTACTTAACCCTTTCCCAAGAACATAACCCTTTCCCAAGCACTTAACCCTTTACCAAACAACAGAAACTTTTTTGATGACAAAATAGGCGTTTGTAAGTATAGAATATGTATACAATATATTACATCAGATACTAGTATTAAGCGAAAAGGAAGATAGTCATGTTGATTATCAGCATTTTTTTCTTTTTATTTATTCATGTATTTATTTATTTGTATGTTCTCATTTTTTCCAAAGCATGTTTTCTTTCAGGGACGTCAAAACTAGGTCTTGTTTGGGAAAGGGTGTTAAAATCCTCTGTAAGACTCATGCAATAAATTCTACAGAATGACTGCTATTACCCGTAAATACAATTCAATTAGCAGCCAAGTTATTTTCCCAGGATGTTTCACATATTTGTGCAGAAACCTAGATTTACTGACAATGCAATCAGTCATAATTTTAACCATTATATGATAATTAATATCTATATGATTTATGTCTGACTGACAGTGGTATTTTGTTTCTATTTGTTTTGTTTCTGCTCTTAAATTTTCAAGTAAGATGTGTTGGTTGTTGCACTTTACCTGGCAAACAGGTTTTAACCATTTTCCAAACAAGTCCTGGTTTCGACGTACCTTTTAGAAAGTACTTTAGGGAAAATATTGAGGAAAAAGAAGAAAATCTTGATTAACAACACTTTCTCTTGTCACCTTAATATCATTTCGTGCTCTTTTGCACATCAATCTTGCAACATCCTTATTGTTGAATGCAACCACCTTCAAATTGAAACATCCCAAATGTTTATTGTTTGGGATAGGTTTAATGACAAAATTTGAAATTGCATCTCACAATGGACCTGCAAGAACTTAAGGATACACCATAGAAGAATGGTTTGTTACAGAAAGTTTAATCTTATACAACAGGGTCGTATTTGTTATCAAACATCAAAAGTAAAAGTAAAAAAGTATTTACCCATTACCAAACGACAAAATTTTAGACTGATCCAAATTCAAAGATGTTGCAGACGACAATTTGAAGTGAATGGAATTTTTCTACTTAGTGTGTTTCTGGGTAGAAAACGCTGTGGGAAATGAAGAAATTGCTTGTCACAAGCAATTTCTTCTTTTTCCACAAAGTTTTCCAAAGCCATTATCTTGTAGGGAGTCAAAAAGAGTCATCGTGTGGTAATGGGTTAAATATTACTTGGACAATTTTCCGGATTGGCTTAAGGTTAATTTCTGATTGTAAATATGACTCACAGATCTTCCATTTCAAGAATCATGTTTTGCTTGTCTTTATCATCTCTATCTCATTTTAATCTATTAAAGGGGGAATAACGCTTAACATCTTACAAATTTTCCGAGAACTTCGTACAAAAAACAAATATATATTATTAAAATATGGTCTTTAAATTGCATATATGCCAAATCTTAGCTTTCTACCTTGTGTATTGGCTTAGATGTCGACGGATTTAAAACCCCATGATTTTTTGTCCCGGGGATAATATTTACAATAATGGAACATATGGGGTTTTAAATCCGTAGACATCCTAGCCAATACACAAGATAGAAAGCTAAGATTTGGCATAGATGCATTTTAAAGGCCATATTTTCATAATATATATTTATTTTTTTGCACGAAATTCTCGGAAAATTTGTAAGATGTTAAGTGTTATTCCCCCTTTAATGATTAAAAATTTGTTGTAAACTTGGAAAGGGATTTATAGCATAGGCCTAGTACTTTGTTATTAGCTACTTCTGGACAGATACTGCGTAAATCTCACTATAAAATCTTGATATCGTCGGTGTAAATGCAATACCTCGTATGTCGATTAACGCAATTTTCAAAGTAAAACCTTGTGTGCCCAGTTAAGACGATTCTTGCAGCTTTTGAGATATATTTGCTGGTCAGTATCAATGACACATTATCTGTGAACAATGTGTCCAAATTTCAAGTAAAACATTTCAGTTTGGGAAAAAGTTATTACACTTTTTTCATTCCCCTTTAAAAATTTCCGAAACCGAGATTCGAGGTTTTGCATTTACAACGACGATATAGTATGATTATTGTTTTGGAATATTCCCATAACCCAGAGTGAAAAGCTTATCATATCATTTGAACAAGGCTTAAGTTTGATATAAAACTCTGTTCGATATTCTGTTTTGAGGAAACATCAAAGCCTTTATTACGGGGTTTTTAATTAACCCTTTCCCAAACAAGACCTGGTTTTGACATCCCTTGGGAAAAGGCGTGGGAAAACATTGAGACAAAAGAAGAAACTGCTGATAACCAGCAGTTTCTCCTTTTGTCTCAATATTTTCTGTGCCATATTTTACACAAATCCTATTTTAATAAAATCTATTTTGTCATTTGTGACAGTTTTTGAAGTGGATCACACTAAAATTATGTCGTTTTGGAAAGGGTTAATTTCTGATTGTAAATATGACTCACAGATCTTCCATTTCAAGAATCATGTTTTGCTTGTCTTTATCATCTCTATCTCATTTAAATCTATTAATTATGATTAAAAAATTGTTGTAAACTTGGAAATGGATTTATAACATAGTACTTTGTTATTAGCTACTTCTATACGTGCGTAAATCTCACTATAAAATCTTGATCTAGTATGATTGTTGTTTTGGAATACTCCCATAGCTCAGAGTGAAAAGCTTATCATAATATTTGAACAAGGCTTATGTTTGATATAAAACTCTGTTCGATATTCTGTTTTGAGGAAACATCAAAGCCTTTATTACGGGGGTTTTAATTAACCCTTTACCAAACAAGACCTGGTTTTGACGTCCCTAATAGAAAAGGTTTGGGAAAATATTGAAACAAAAGAAGAAACTGCTGATAGCCAGCAGTTTCTTCTTTTGTCTCAATATTTTCTGTGCCATTTTTTTAAACAAATCCTATATTCAATAACATCCATTTTGTTATTTGTGGTAGTTTTTTTTGAAGTGGATCACCCTAAAATTTTATCATTTGGGAAAGGGTTAATTAAGTATAATGTGTATTTTTGTCTACAGATTCTTTTGTTGCACATAAACAATTGGTACACCCAGTTTCTTTTCATAATTTGATCAGACTTATTGCAGAAAAAGGGGAATATGTTGAATAAAGAGTATGCTTATACCACGAGGGGAATTACTAGGCCACGTTACACAACATTTGCAAAAATTCATCAGTAATTCTATCAAAATGTCACAGATTTTAAAATGGTTCCAACCAGAGAAGACAGAATTTTGTCAGGGATTTGATGGATATGATAGATCTGACTTTTTTTTATTCTGCTAATGTAAAATAATTTGAAAATCAAGTAAGATTTTACTTGGCCACCAATAACTTTTTATCAACTTATTCTTAAAATATTTACACTATATCCACTAAATTTCTAACATTTTTTCATCTCCTCTGCTTCAAATTGAATCCAATTGGTCATGCCTTAACCCATTACCATACAATGACTCTTTTTGACTCCCCACAAGATAATGGCTTTGGAAAATATTGTGGAAAGTGAAAAAAATGCTTGTGACAAGCAATTTACCACAATGTCTTCTAAGTTAAAAAGACCAAAAAATGATAAACTTCATTCAGTTGAAATTGTCGTCTGCATCATCTTTGAATTTGGACTAGATCTAGTCTAATATTTTGCTGTTTGGTAATGGGTTAACAGAATTATTGACATATTTTTAAATAGATCTAGTTATGTCGCATGACTCTTTGTGTTAAACCAGTACCACAGACTTGTTCTCAAAATATTTCATAAGGGGATACAATTTATTGAATAAAAGGTTTAATAGAATTTAAAAAAAGTAAAGCACATAGTGTAGGCCTACATTCAATACACAGTTTCAGTACATACTACATTACATGTAGAATCTACGTAGTCTCTTGACAAAATAATGAATTTGCCTCTATACTAGGCAAAGATTCATTAGGGCGAGCAATGTTGTCAGCGGACAACTCTTGCTAACCAATATAACCTATACTAGTATTTTTTCTCCTTTTGCCTCAATATTTTTGTACAATATTATTCTCAAATCCATTCTTTATCAAGTTCCATTTCCTCGTTAGCAGCGGCGTTTTAACCCTTTCCCAAACAGCAAAATTTTAGGGTGATCCACTTCAAAAACATCCACAAATGACCAAATGGATGTTATTAAAGATAGGATTTGTGTAAAATATGGTACAGAAAATATTGATACAAAAGGAGAAACTGCTGGTTATCAGCAGTTTCTTCTTTTGTTTCAATGTTTTCCCAAGCCTTTTCTATTATGGACGTCAAAACCAGGTCTTGTTTGGGAAAGGATTAAATGAAACAGCTAAAATTGTGTTGTCTTGTAATAAATGGATATCAAGTGAAATTACAATTTTTCAGGAACTGGTACAACATACCTCCAAGGAGGCTGCCACACATTTCCATTTGTGTATACACTACCCCCAAACCTTCCATCATCGTTCGAGAGTTACACCGGGAATGTACGATATCAAATCAAGTGTAACATCGAAAAACCAAAAAAGACTGAGCATTACACAAAGAAAATGTTTACAGTTGTAAGCATACTCGATTTGAACCAGCAACCTTCAGCAATGGTGGGTAGATTTTGATAATTCATTCTCTTATTCTTTCCAACTGATGGGTTTCATATCCCCAGACCCCACCTTAAAATGTCACATGCCTGAGATCCACAGAACCTTGACAGCTGTTGAATTTGTTACGCCATTTTATAGATAGATTGTCGATTGAGACTGAGAGGCATCGTCATTATTGTTTTTGGTAGCAAGTCTGGTAGTCTCTGTTGTCTATTTCTTTTGACAAAGCAGACTTTTCTTTGTTTGGCAAAAAAACTTGAACCATTTGTGATGGAATTTTCATATTTAACATTATTTTTCTGGAGATAAGAAGTTTCTAGTATACAAAGGTCAAGTTATGAATATCTTTAGCTCGTCCAGGACAAAGGTCTCACATACCCCTGGATATCGACATCAGCGTCAGCTTCGGCAAAAACTTTAACCTTGCCCGTAACTTATACCCGAAAAGAGATTCAGCCTTGATATTTAACACACGGATGCCTCTAAGCATGACCTTTCATTTGAGACCATGAATTTTGACCTTGCGACCTTGACCTTGGAGTTTGACCTTTTATATCATTTTAGAAAAAACTTTTACCTGGCCTATGTTTTACGCTATACTTCAGATACAGCCTTGATATTTCACATATGGATACCTGCAACCACAATGTTTCATTTGGGACCATAATCATTGACCTTGCGACCTTGACCTTGGAGTTTGACCTTCTTTTAATAAACTTTAACCTGGTTTTTATTTTGTGTACAATCACAGATATAGCCTTGATTTTTCACACAAAGATACATTCTGCCAAGACTCTCCATGTGTGGCCTTGACCTTTGGTCTTGTGACATTGACCATGGGGTTGACTTACTTTTTAGAAACTTTAACCTGACCATATCTTATATCCTTTCATACATAGGCCTACAGCCTTGATATTTCATTTCACACTTGGACTAAATCTTATAAATGTACTGTTACAGATAGAGCTCTGATATCTATACCTCATGCCAAGGATTTTCATTTAGGATCATGACCGTTTACCTATATCTTAGGGCTTGACCGTTACTTTGTGACAAGCTGCCGTTAGGGTACTAGTAATCGGAGTTTTCTCTTACGAAATTCGCTCTTTGATATGTTGATGTCGCTCATTTACATCAGAGCACACTACCATTAAAAACAGCGGAATGCTTTAGACACAAGTTGTGACGCTTTGTTTACCGTCCGATCTTAAACGTTATCCTTAAAACGCCTTATGATACCGATCAATGAACCATTTACTGTCATGCCTGGTAAAAAATTAAGACCAAAAATTATTTCTAACAGTTTTATTGGCAATGTTTTGCAACAACCCTCACCTGAACAACCATTGTTTACTGTGACCTAATTTCCTTTGTTTTTGAATGGCAGTGCGCTCTGATGTAAATGAGCGACACCAACGCAAAGAGTGAATTTCATCAGAGAAAACTTGGATTACCGTTAGGGCCAACCATGTTGTCAGCAGACAACTCTTGTTATAGATCTCAATTACACAAAATCTTGTTTCTAAAGTGACATTTTACAGATATTTTTTCATAAATCTTATTTGATTTTATCTGAAAGAGCACATTTTCTTATGAAAATTCAAAAAGTGAAAGCCAAAGTATTACGCCGTTTACGAGAAATATAATTACTGTATATATTTTGTGTAAACTGATGGATACAGCAGTTCAGATGTAGATCTATATGAATGTTTTCATTTCTGTCTTAGCTTTAGGGGCCTTTCTTTCGCTTATCAGCAACAACCTATAAGAAGCTGATAGCTTTTATACGCATCAGAATAACAAATCTTGGCATCAAGAAATACTTTACAAAAACGAAATGAGAATGTGATGTCTCTTTAAGGCAAGTATAATTCCACAATAAACTTAAATTTTCATCAAAGCTCGAGATTGAGATTTTTTCATAATCAACATCTCTTCTACATATTTCAGCAATACTTATATGTTTGGAGCTGTGAAAATAATTAAACATGTCTTACAGAAATAGATATTCTTCGATTCTATTGATATAATTTTGTACAAGAATTTGTACATTTTCATCAGTTGGACCAAAGCTTTTTTCCAGTTTTTAACATTCGAGTTATAGATATAAAATCAGCAATAGATTCCAATTCTAATACCTGAAAACGGACTGCATCTTCATCAGAACTAGTATTTCTAACCACTTTTTTACACTTGAAAGTTGTTTTACCCAGTTTTTGTATGCAGTTTTGACATGTGAGAGACGAGTATATTACCATGAAGTCAGAAAGTATGTGATAAACAGATCTGGTTTAGTTTTTGTTGATGAAAAGAGATCTTCACTCGATAGTTTTGGATGCCAATCTAACACAGTATCACAGAGAAATATGCTTGTATTTGTTACAATCATCAGATTTTATTGTGCAAAGATTTCTCCGTCTCCCACACCCTTCTCTGTGCACGCCTATTATACGTTCAAAACTAAACGAGAATAGTTTTAGACATTTTATAAACCAATACCACGATAACGATACTCGAAATTGCAAACAAATCGATACGTTTTCCGGGTGACATAACGACTATTATACATTCGAAGTTAAACTAGAATCGATACAAATATTTTGGTTTATTTTAGGGTTGGACATGTATCAGTATGTGTAAGTTGTTACTATAAATAGTGAAATATACACCTTGCCTCCCCTCTTTTCCGTTATCGGTCTAGTCTCTCACTAGTAAAAGATTTTGAATCGTTTATAATCTACAGGTCTAAAAATATACGGTTTAGCAATACCCAATGCATCACGTATAGCGTATTGTCCGATACCGGACAAATATACTTTATGGCACTAAATGGCTAATCATCCGGCACCGGACGAATAGTATATATGGCTAATCGTCCGGTACCGGAAGATAAGCCACTGCCTATCTGTAAATGTAAGGACAATAATTGGTGTTGAAATCATATACCAGTTTTTGTCTTCATGAATATACATGCGCATCATTGAAACAAGTTTAAAGGCGAAATTTTCCCGCCCAAACCGTGACCCATGAAATCCTTTTTACCAAAGAAACGTATGGTCAAGTTACACATCATATGCCGGTGGGAAGCTGGGTAAAGGGCGGGAAAGATGTGCGCGATAATTTTGTCATAATTGAAAGTAGTAACATCCCTGACAAATTACATTTCCATAATACATTCTACAGTTAATCTTATTTACAGGTGTAAATAACAACAAAAAGTTCATATTTACAATGGTCCCAGCCGAAATTGACAGTGACGTAGGGTGATGTTTACTGCTGCAAAACCAATCAATTTGTCTGATTTGCACCGTTACAAATACGAACAGAGTTGATTGGTTGTCAAGTAGTAAACATAAGCCTATTGATTGGTTGTCAAGTAGTAAACATAAGCCTACGTCACTGTCAATTTCGGCTGGGACTATTGTACCTGTATTGTCCAGCAAGATTAACCCGGGATATCTGCATATGTAATGACCCCACTTCGGCTTTGTTTTGTTAAGACGCTTAACTAACGGACTTTGCGCACGAAAATTAAGTTGTCCCGGGTTAACCTTGTTGGACAATACCAATTATTTTTTTTATACCAGGAAATCAAGGATGTCCATGCATATAGGGAAAGTACTGTCGCAGTGACCATTTTAGGCCAGCCTAACGAATATCTCAGAATAGCCATTGCCATACCCTTGGATGTCAGTAGTCTCGTTTCATATTTTACTATTAAATCTACCTCGGTTTTTTTTTTTTTTTTTTTTTTTTTTTTTTTTTTTTTAATTAGATCTATCACAATGTTTGTGCTTTGCTCAAAATAAATACAAGGCTTGGGAAAATGCTGCCACATAATATATTGTATAATATTACCTCCCAAGCTAATTATTTTTCATTAGTGTTGATTACCTAAATGTGTCCTCTAATGTGTCTCAGAACTAATAAAATTGATGGAATCTGGCTTAACCTTTCCCCAAACAACCAAGACCATAGAGGTTCTTTCAGCATAAAAATCTGTTTTTATTAAGCTTTCTGGTAACTGCACCTGTCCAATACTTGTGCCAAATGTGTTAGCATATGAACAGTCCAAGAGCAACCTCTGCTACCGCTACCGGGGAGTAAATAAAAAAGTAAATTAGACTTATAGCGGACGAGAATTGACCTGGCAGATCATTCCATTCGATTAGCATGGGCCGCTCTGTCAGGTCATTTATCGTGAGGTATACCTAAGTTGACATTTGATTATAATTTTGTTTATCCAACATTTCAAAGAAATTGTAGAAGTGAACAAGTGGTCTGATCACTCGGTCAGCCTCAGTCTTCTGAGCAGAAAAGTGGGGGATGCATGGAAGAGACGGTCCTAGGGTGGGAGAAACTGGATGGGCTTATAATCCCTTGTCAGTGTTGGGGAAAAAAACATAATCAAATGTCGACTAAGGTAAGTCTGATTTAATTTTCTGAGTTTGTTTATTCAAATTGCCAATAGCGATTATCAGAGTATTCAGAGTCCATGCATCCCCAACAACCGGAACAATCCAATGTGATCCATGCAAAACTTTCTACATAATAATGTACAGTATGTACAGTTTAAAAATGCTCGTTTTTCGGAACACTCGGTTGTTTCTGTTGAAACTTTAATGTTTCGCTAACAGATTTTCGACAAATTGTCATGTCTTTACTATTCAATTTCACCATTTTTCAACTAATTGAGCGTATTTGTTAGGTAAAACTGCTTTTCTCAAGATGGAAATCGATGATTTAGAGCAAAACAGTTGTAAGCGTGTTTGCTCTTACCACTATTTTGCGTCATTTTATTCACATGCAAATGATAAAAATGCTGTAATTCCCTTACAAGTGCGACGACCTATACATTTTCTTGAATTATTACCAGGATATACTGATTGATACAATTGCCGATAAAATCCAAACTAGATAGACGACTACCCATTTTTATTTCATTTTCTGGTAATAACTTGCACTTTCGACAGAAAAAAATAATTAAATTGGTGTAGAATATAGCACTGAAAATATTGAAACAAAAGGAGAAACTGCTAGTTATCTTTTGTCTCAATGTTTTCCCAAGCCTTTTCTAATAGGGGTGTCAAAAGCAGGTCTTGTTTCGGATAGGGTTAATCAAAATGTTTATCTAGATCTGTTTTCCCATGACAAATCATATCTTGAATATGTAAGATAAGCAGGAGGGAATATTTGTTGCAGTAATCTTAAGCACAGTGTTACTCTATTCTCCTGCAAAATTGATTTTATTTGATGTTTTGCATCACAAGCACAGACTGTGTTACTCTATTCTCCTGCAAAATTGATTTTATCTGATGTTTTGCATCACAAAAAAATAATTTCCTTTGTGCAAATTACCACTGTTGTGAATGTATATAAAATTATATGAGCTTACAACAGTTTTGCCTAAGCATTGACCAAACAAGACATACTTTTGACATCCTGGATATAAAGGATTGGAAAAACATTAAATCAAAAGAAGAAAATGCTGATAATCAGCATTAATTTTTCTTCTTTGTCTCAATGTTTTTTTCTGCTTTATTGTACACAAATCATACATGTATCTTCATCAGCATCCATTTTGTCATCTGCAGCAGCTTTCAAATTGGATCAGCCTAGAATGTGGCTGTTCAGTAATCATAAGGTAAACCTTTTTGCAAGCAAGGCCTAGTTATGATGTCCCCTAATTAAAAATGAATGGGAAAACATTGAGATAAAAGAAGAAAATGTTAAGATCCTGTATTTTCTGCTTTTGCCTAAATTTTGCTAATTCATTATCGGCATTTAATTTGCTGTCTGCAGTTTTCTTTTAACAGGACTTAATATTTGCGGCAAGGGAAAGAATCAAAGCTGTAGGTACACAGCTTTTGAAGAAAAGCATCGAAATATTGCTTCTTGTCAGTTTGAATTTTGCTTTGGCCAATATCATTCCTGACATTTATATGACAAAAATCAATTAGTTAGCTCAAACTAAAAGACAAGTACCGTTTATTAGATAGAGGCTGTATAGTATATTCTACGTGAAATAAACATTCAAATGCAATCAAATGTTCTGAGCTCTTTCACCAGATGTATACTAGAGGAAAGAAGAAACGCAACAACTATTTTTTGAAATTTCTCCTTATTCTGTTATGTTTTTGAGTCAAAGTTGATACTGATTATTACTGGGTACTGTATCTTGATATTGATCTTTATGTTTACATTAGGACCTGCCTTACCTGTGATATAACGTCAAAATAGACGTTTATACGTTTCTCACGTGCAAACCTTCAAATACCCAAACTTTACATAAAACTCTTTTGATTTGCGTAGATGCACGTCGACTCGACAAAATGCAATGATTTTCGTTTGGATTTAATCCCTCATATCGTTTTGCGACTTATTCAAAGACGTCGCCCGGTAGCAATTGTGATGTTTACAATTGGAACATCTCAATCCGCAATTGCTGCTGACTTTTGAGTACATCGGTTGACAAAATATTGCTTGAGATAACTTTTTAGAACGAACGGAACAACTGACGGTCTCCCGAAAAGCGGTCGTCAACGCCTAACGTCACGACCTCAGGACCATATAACGTTCGCTTATTTTACCTACGGAAACAAATTCTCTGATCGAGAAAAACTGTTTGTGCTATTCATGGACAGTACAGCAATCAAATTTTAGCCAGGCATCGTTAACGTCAAATTAGATTGAGTGCAAAAACGCAATTAACGTTGACGCCAAAATCACTCTCAATTAAACGCATATTTATGGCACGTACAATCTGTCACCTTGATGAAATTTTGACACTAGAAAGTCAAATGATGAAGTTTCGCTAGGCATTGAAAAAAGTACTCGAATTAGTGTGATTTTGAGAAAGACAAAAACATAACGTATGATCAAATTTATTTTTTGTTGCGTTTCTTTTTTCCTTTAGTATATTTACTTATTTGGAAACCTTTGTCCTTGTACTTTTCTAAAAAATTGATCCCAACCGACAAAAAAAAAAAAAAAAAAAAAAAAAAAAAAAAAAAAAAACGATCTGAATTCTTTGTCTTTTTTCTGGTTGGTGGGATGATCTTTTGGGAAAAAAATACAAATACTCCAAAAACAAGTCATATATTTGGGGAAAGACCTCAGTAAGACGGGGTATTAAGATTACCAAATGACCCGGCACTGACCTTATGCAAAGCATAAATTAACGTTGAATAAATAAATCTTCGTTCACATTCGTTCATTTACGAAGTTTTTCGGTTGTTTTCGGAAAGAAACAATCCTATAAACGCTTTATTTTGGCCCACTTACCTAAATGCGATGATTGTGATTAGGAAAAGGTCGTTGTCTTTGAATCGGGCGATCCGAGTTCAAATCCCTCTTAGGCCTCTTTTTTCCCTTTTTTCTTTTTTTATCTTTTTTTTCATTGCGATATCACGTTGGTCTTGTGCAATATTACATTGTTTACGTAAGAGGTCCGCGTATTTGGCCATTAGACGAACTCACGCGCACATAGAAAATGTAAAGAAAGAGACAATATTACATGGACCAGCATATCGACAGCTTTCCAATAGAAACCGAGAGATGACACAGACTCTGAAGATGATAAGGTTTGGATGCTATTGTTTTCAAATTGATTTTGTAAATATGAAATGAGAATACAATTCTTGAATTTTGATGGAAAAACACCAAAACTAAAAAGCCACATCGTTGCAATGAAATAGTTTAAAATGAAATTAAATACTTTTCAATACAAGAATATACCTAAGTAAAATCAAGTGCAACTATAATTCAAAATGAAAAAAAAAAAAAAAAAAAAAAAAAGATTCTACGTGCGTCTCGAACCCAAGATCTTCAGCTTAGTAGAAACTCGCTTAACATCAAAACAATGAAACCAATCTGCAATGACGTCAGCGTAATTAAACTCTTTCAATAAAAGCTTTATTCGTCTGTCAGACACGGATATATCCGAAGCTATTTTTATCCAACTTGTGACGTGTATAATTTATGCTAATAGAGGTTAAGCTGCGCAAGGTCAATTGGTAATCGTAATACATGCAACAAACCGCTAGAAAAATGACGCAGAAATAAGAAAGTTATTGCGCAATTTCTTACCTGAAGCTGGGCAAATTTGTCCGTAGTCGTTATCCATCCCAATGCATGATGCAAATCTCCACTGTGACCATTATACAGACTCTATCTGACTTAGTGTTCGCTAGTGGTTCATTGGAGACTGGGGCGTGGATATGTGTAGACGTCACATAAACTAGCCGACAGTCTCGTTTATGCAAAATATATAGCGGCGAAATTTTAAAATGTACAACTATTTCATTGGTCCAAAAAGTAGGTCGAACACTAAATAAATCTGGGCACTGGCTGGCGCCCAATTCTCGCCGTGTACCATATATACCGTATCGCAAAAAAAAAGACGTAATATCATTTGATATGATTTGTTTTCCGAATAAAAGAAGTTGGTGTCAACATACCTTCTATGTGGGAAAGAACCTTTTCAGTCTTTATCATAAAATTGGTTAGTTGGTGAGAACTGGTACGCGGTGAGAATTAGTCGCCGCCAGTATAGTTTGTGTATATGAGCATCTGGTGGTTTGAATTGGTTAGTTTAAACATTTCCATTTTACATCAATTAGAACAGAAGCTTGGAGCTTACATTTGTGTATTACATTGCCTCTTGATTCTGCTTCTGCATGTCTTGAAAATACACCAATATACTCTAATCCGAGTCTTCTCTGATGTATATTTGTATACGCTCTTTAATATTTTGATTTTTCGCTATTTAAATAGCGAAAAATCAAAATTTTAAAGAGCGTATTTACATCAGAGAAGACTCGGATTACTATATACTCCTGCCTTATGCGTGCGCCAATGAGCAGACCAACCTCCTCTACAGGGGGTCGAACTCTGAAACCTCTCGATCATGAAGTCGATGCTGTAACTGTGGGACTTCACCATAGACACAACGGCTGGATTGAATTTTGTGTTTGTAATTTTGAAAGAATATATCAGGAACACAATTCAACGATTCCAATGAGTACCAACAACACAGGGTTTGGTGAACAATAAATAGCGTATTACATTTCAAAAAGCAATTAAGCCTGTCCCCCTCCTATCTGAAGGTCTGCATCGTTTTACAAACTCTATTTTTCAAGGTCAGGACTCGAAGAAAAATCTTTGGAAAACATTGTGGAAAATGAAGAAATATGATTGTGACAAGCAATTTCTTCATTTCCCACAAAGTTTTCTACCTAAAAAGATGAAAAAAAATAATTGAATTTAATAGATTTGATACTGTCATTTGCAACTTCTTTAATTTTGGACTGGTCTAAAATCTAGCCGTATGGTAATGGGTCAATATCTCTTTCAGGACTCAGTACAAGGTCAAGACTCAAAGAATCTGTGTTGTCTGTGCTGTAAATCTGGGCCTATATCTGCCATATTCAGAATAGACAGAGCAGGGTATGTTCCTGGGGACACGGTGTACTTGAACGCAGAAATTACCAACCTCTCCACGAGAAAAATGAACTCATCCAAAGTTAAATTGATCATGGTATGTATTTCTGTGGCGGATCCAGGATTTCAGTAAATTGGATTCGAACATACAAATAGGATGGGTTCGTTTCCCTCAATATTACACAGTTTTGGCTGAATATCTGCGTGAAATAGATATAATAAGGCTACAGCGGGGGGTTCATTTGAACCCCCCAACACCCTATCTGGATCTGCCACTGTATTTTGATTGATCACTGAATACCCTTACACAATTATCAAGCTGAAATGTTTGTCCTTATTACTTGTGATTTTATATCATTTCATTATATCATAGTTAAAAATACCTTCAATCATTTACAAGGAAAAAGAAATATAGCACAGAATGTGAATTTTTATGAACATATTAAATCTACAAAAAATGACTAGATTATAATTCATAATACCTACATAATCAGTATGAACTTGTCATTTATTCATTCCTCGCTTAATGCGTTCATCATTTTCCAGGCCACAAGTTATCATGCAACAACCAAATCAAAAACCATCGACAAGGAGGTTGCCTGTGTAGAACATGGAACAATAGAACCGGGTGAAAGTGACATATGGTCCGGTGATCAGTTAATTATACCACCATTACCCCCGTCATATCTTGTTGGATGTAACATCATTGATATTAAGTACTTGCTTGTGGTAAGTCATGTTTCATTATTTACCATTATGATTATCCCTTTCCTAAGCAGAAAAAATGCTAATTTATTTGATTAAGGTGATATGATATTACAAGTTATCAAAGGAAATTTTATATTAACCCTTTCCCAAACGACAAAATTTTAAGGTGATCCACTTCAAAAACTGCCACAAATGACAAAATGGGAGTTATTTGAGATAAGATTTGTGTAAAATATGGCATAGAAAATATTGAGACAAAAGGAGAAACTGCTGGTTATCAGCAGTTTCTTCTCTTGTTTCAATGTTTTCACAAGCCTTATATATTAGGGATGTCAAAACTTGACGTCACTTGCTTGTGGTAAGTGATGTTTCATAACCAACATTATCACTCGAGAGTGAGTTTCGTTTAATTAAATGTACATGCCCAGCAAGCAATCAGTATGGGACCCATATGGGTCCCTTATGGGTCCCATAAGGGTTCCCATAAGGGCAACCCATATGGGACCCATTTAGGATGTGCAACCGGGGGCCATATGGGTCCTATCTGGGCAGCCCATATTCATGCAATATGGGACCCATATGGGTCCCAAATGGGCAGACCCATATAGACAGCCCTGGTCTTACCCATTTCTATTGGCTTTCGTTTGGTGTTGATCGAAGATGAAAACCTTCCAGAGCTTCTCGCTGAGAAGGGGTCATTATTCCCCATCATAGAGGATTAAGGTCTCGCCAGGTATGTCTGACGACCTTGACACATTTTCTAAGGTTTGATACCTAGGAATTTGGTCTTGAATGTCATAACATTTTCGATGCTTTCTATAACTATCTATATGTTTTTTGATATATTTTCATGTATTGATTTATTTCTATCTTTTTTTGAAAATGTGTACACACTTTAATTTCTTTTAACAGAATCATATAGGATTATCAAGCCAAATGCTTTCTTTACTTAAACGTTTTGTAAAAACATGATTTATTGTCAAGATCTTAAATTATTTCCCTTTAATATACATAAAACTCCTTGTAACACACTAATTGATAAGATTATGTTAGTGATTTGAACAGACTTATTACAGTTTAAACACCGTTAAAACGAAAAAATAATTCGGATGATCCAACATGAAGCCCATGTTTAAAAAACGATATTGACAAATAATGTACTTCTGTACAATATAGCGCAGAAAAAACTTATGCAAAAGAAGAAAATGCCGATTATCAACTTTTGCTAATAGCTCTAGGCCTATGTTTTTTGGCAATTTAGGCCTACCTTTCTATTAGAGAAGTCAATACCAGGTTTTGTTCAAGAAAGGATTAAACATGTCTTATTGATGTTGCCTTACTTGTCTTGCTGAATCTAATGTTGTTGTTTTTCAATTTGTATTGATTTGATGGTCATTAATATTGATGGATATAAATAAGATCGGCATTCAAATTGAAAACTTATAATTCTACAGGCTACATGATTCAGATTATGGATATTTTAGATATGCTCATGTATACATAATTATTCTGTTGTACTTGAATGGGCGCAAGCCGATTATTGTAACTGGGACCCCCATAGTCAAAACAACATGGGCTTTCCTACATAGGTCCTATATGGGCATATCCAAATGGGCTTGCCCATACACAGCCCATATGCTGGGAATATGGGACCCATCTGGGTCCCTTATGATCAAACCCACATGGGCTTACCTACATAGGTCCTATATGGGTCCAATATGGGCCTACCCATATGGGCTTACCCATACACATCCCATATGGGACCCGTATAAGCAT
This sequence comes from Fragum sueziense, assembly GCA_963680895.1. Classification (NCBI taxonomy): domain Eukaryota; kingdom Metazoa; phylum Mollusca; class Bivalvia; order Cardiida; family Cardiidae; genus Fragum; species Fragum sueziense. Next base: position 22,153,141 of record OY804598.1, on the reverse strand, counting down.
GTTTGCTGGGTGTACCATAATATCTTTGAGGCATCTCATATCATCTATTTACATTGGAAGAGATTATTATGTATAAATTACAACCAAAAACACGGATGACCATTTAGCACGGTCTATAATCACGTGACTCAGAATTTCCGATAATCTTCAATATCTTTTTTAATACTTGACCGATTTGAATTCGGTTTGAAGCAGAGAATGGGGACAGACGTCAGGCATTAGATAGACGTGGTTGATTTTTGAAAAATCAACTGATAAAATAGTAATTGAAAATAAACCAAAATTTTGGTTTATCTTCAATAACTTTTTTATCAGTTGAGTTTTCAAAAATCCAACGCGTCCAGCTTATTCCTGGCATCTTTCCACATTCTCTGTTTTAAACCGAATTCAAATCGGTCCAGTATTAAAAGATATTGACGATTATCGGAAAATCTGAGTCACGTGATTATACACCGTGAACTAATTTAGGTACATATAAGCAAACAAATGTATACAAGAATTAGAAAACTGGTATTAGTATTACTAAAACATAGCAGCCCGTAAGAAATTGAAAGTGAAATAGTCACTGAATTATTAATATAAGTTGATTTAGATCGGATGATATTAAACTCATTACCACACAGTGATGACTTTTGACATCCCACAAAATTAATTAAGGCTTTGGAAAACATTGTGGAAAATAAAGAAATTGCTTGTGACAAACAATTTCTTCATTTCCAAAATATTTTCTGCAAAAAAAAAGACAAAAAATATATCAAATTTCATTCACTTGGATTTGTTTGGCTGCATCATGAATTTTGGATAGGCCTAAGTCTAAAATTCCGCCAACTGGTAATGGTTCTTTTATTCACAGTTGGTGGTAGATCCGTCAGGCCCAGCATATTACCTAGAAGTACCACTAGAAATCGTTATTGGTACAATCCCATTACGTCAAGTTGTTCAGCAATATTACCCCAAATTCCAAACTTCTCCCGAGCCAATCCAGCCAACAACTCCAGTCTCTATGCCGTCAGATTTACGTGAGTAGGAATGAAAATAATTATATCCGTTATTATAAAGACAACATATCGCTGCATTTCTTAGATGCAGCTTGTTTTAAGCTGCAGTTAGGCTACAATGTTTTCCTTGAAAAGCAGCGATATAATAAGAGATAAGGTTAAGAAGAGTAGGAATATTCATCTACTTATTCCCAGTGCCTTGGTTTTGCCAAAATATTTTCATTGTACACATGACTAAAAATGCATGCATATATAGTTTATATGTGCGTGCATATCATTTAAATAGGCGCGCATTATAATTTTTGCATGCAGGTGTAATATTTACAAATGCATGTGTAAATATGTAAGTTCCTACTAGGAATACTTTTGGTCCATTTGGTACACCATACTAGCAAATCATTCCTGAAAAGGGTTCAATTTTAATAAGTTAGCAGTGACATAATTTTTGACAAACTACATGTATAGTATTTTGTCGGTGTGAATTTCAGGGTTCCCACACCACCTTGAAAACTGGAAAAAGTCTTGAAAACTGTAAAAAGTCTTGAATGTTGAAAATTTGCTCCAGGTCTGGAAAAAGTCTTGAATTTTGTAAAAATTCTGGGAAAAGTGGAAAAGTCATAGAGAAAGTTGAAAACATTATGCGTGTTATCTGAATCCCTTTACGTCAAGGCTGATGTTGATCTATTTCAGGTCATTTGTACTGTACTCAGTCACTGGTCAATGATAAACAAATGATTATTTCCATTTCAGAATTTTCATTAGAATCAGTTATAAAGATATCAGAAAGCGGCTTTGGATTTTCATTTTTTTCCGTCAATTCAAAACACCTTGAATTTTGAAAGAAGATCCTGGAACATATTTGGAAAAAAGTCTGGAATTTCGCGAGCAGAAAATTGTGGGAACCCTGAAATTTGAAACGTCACATCAATAGCTTGATTGGAGCCGTATACCAGATTTTATAACACCACCAGTGATTTATCACTATACAACACAAGAGCGGATCTAGAGGGGGTGTGGGTAGGGTTCTGGACCCCCTGGCATTGGCCAAAAATCGTTTTTTGCCTCTATAACGTTACATATATAACACATTATAAGCCTCTATTTGGGCTTGGACCCCCCCCCCCACACACACACACACACACACCACCACCACCACCACCACCCCACCCCACCTCTGGAAAATTCTTTGGGCTTGGACATCCCCCCCCCCTGGAAAAATCCTGGATCCGCCCTTGTAACGCGACATCCAATCTATATTTAGCACAAAATTTATTGCTATTTCAGCCCCACCCAGCTATTCAGAGTGTGTTTTTGGAAAAGTGGATGTGGCAGAGGAAGAGGACAATGAACACACAATGGGTGACAAAGATTTTGCTCCCGCCTACACCTACTATGATTGGTCAAAACATCCTGCTACGACCTAGAAACAAGGAAAGGGGTGTGGCTTTTGATTAAATGAACCAATAGAAAGAGTAATTAGCTTTCTCATAGAGAACTTGAAAAACTAGTGCGTTGTGCTATTGAAGTTTTCTAAACCAGAGCCTGACCCTATGGTCTAACCAGGATTGGAAGGTTTTAGGTTTTATGGACTTTTTAACCCTTTCCCAAACAAGACCTGCTTTTGACGTCCCCTGGTGGAATAGGCTTGGGAAAACATTGAAACAAAAGAAGAAACTGCTGATAACCAGCAGTTTCTCCTTTTGTCTCAATATTTTCTCTGCTATACTTTACACAAATTTCATCTTTGATAACGCCTATTTTGTCATTTGTGGCAGTTTTTGAAGTGGATCACCCTAAAATTTAGGTGTTTGGGAAAGGGTTAAATGACATAGATGATCAGTGTGAAAATATTTGCGCTGTTCAATGACTTTTAAATCATTTTTAATTTTCCATACTTTCATGACGTGATACATTACCGTAAATCATTCATTTTGTAATTGTATGGGGGAATTGTTTTAGTGATATAGTGTAAATGGGCAAGTTTAAAAAATGTGACCATTCAGTTTTTACATGCCTCTGCGTTTACAGAGAAACATATTCAATCCAGTAAGTGCTAAAAAGATGTGTTGCTGTGTCTATATACTGGGTACCAAGTTTAAAGAAAATCGCTTCACAACTAAAAAAAGATACGTCATTAAAAGATGTCAAAAATGTCAGGAGTGAAACGCTTTTTGTGTGACATTTTTCACTTGTGCCAGGTTTCTAAGCTATGGTAAATAAAAGACAGTGGAAGGATACTACAATAAGCACTTTCAATACATAAAACAGTATGTGCATCATCATCTTAAAATTACCTTTTCATCTTATCCTCAATGGTTTAGGATGTGGAAGCTGTTTTGCACAATAACCCTCTGAATCTGATGTCAGGAGTGAAACACCTTTCTTTTCTAAAATGTGTTCTCATTTTTGTCTATTCTGCAAGAAATCTACCACTCAATTTTGTTTAGGAAGCCATCAACCTTGTGGGCATTCTGCACTCTATTATTCAGTGATTCATGGATTACGATTTCTCATATTGTGCAATATATACTCAGTTCCAAAAGAAAGTGTACACTTTTCAATTTTGAATATATCGAAAACTATACCTCCTGTCATCGGGAAATTTTGCACCAGATACCTCAATAGTATTGACGAACGATCTATTGAAAAAGAAATAACATAGCAAGTACTAATGTTCGGCTCGGTTGCAACCTTTCATTTCGATTGTTTTACGTGTGTCTCACGTGCTGGATGTTATTACAATCTGAAATTACGTTTACTAAAATTCTTTTGACACACCTTAGCATAAAATCACATTTTCATTACATTTTTATACAACGCATCAGCGTAAAACGAATTGCAATTAACGACGGTGAACATGACCGAACCTGGGAAAAACAAAACCTCTCTATAAATTTAGTTAGTACGGTATTTATGTTCTAATAGCAATTTTCCATGTGTATGGCTTCTAACAGACACACAGAAAGTTGTCGTAGAACTTTGTTACTTGGTTCGATGACAATATACAAGATTAGTAGTGATTACTAACGTTGACGCACAAGTAACGTCAACATAAAAATTCAAACTGTTGCTTGGAAATGGGCATGGTCAAACCATACAACGGCATAAAAGCGTATAGCTATTTCCAGAAAAGAAGCTGTAAGGCGTGTAAATCTTAACCCCATCAACATGATAATGATCTGACTGCCTGTATGCAATATGAGCAATTCTATCGACATCTGTTTTGATGCCCATTTTCTTTAAGGTTTACTTTTAAGTATTTATATCGGTTTTACTCCCTAGATTCCCATTAACCTTGTAAAAATAAAGTTAAAGTAAAGAGTGAAAGTACACACTTTCTTTTGGAACTGAGTTGTTGTCAGGAGTGAAACGCTTTTTTGTCATTACCAGATTGTGCATACAATTTTAGCTAAAAATCAGTGAACATAGATTTAAAATATAATTTGGGCACTGCTTAACTATTTAGAATAGTTTTTAGCCTTTTTAATTAAGAAATCTGGATGATATTCTGTAAATATGGCTTTTATTCTTAATATTTAAATGTCACACTTTGGTCACATTTTTATTATACGCCCGAAGGGTCGTATTATGTTATGGCCCCGCTCGTCTGTCTGTCCGTCTGTCCGTCCGTCTGTCCATCCGTCTGTCCGTCCGTCCGTCCGTTAGCAATTTCTTGTTTGCGCAACTCCTCCTACAGTTTTGATCGGAATTTGATCAAACTTGCCACAATGAATCTCCATGGTGTCTAGTTGTGCATCCCTCTTACGGAATTTAATTAACTCTTTTCGTTCTTGAATTATCTGCCCTTGAATTAAAAAAATGCCCATTTTCTTGTGTGCGCAACTCCTCCTACTTGCCACAATGAATCTCCATGGTGTCTAGTTGTGTACACCGCTTACGGAATTTAGATAACTGTTTTCGTTCTTGAATTATCTGCCCTTGAATTTAAGAAAAAATGCCCATTTTCTCAAAAATGTCCATTTTCTCGTGTGTGCAACTCCTATAGTTTCAACCAGAATTTAATCAAACTAGCCACAATGAATCTCTATGGCGTCTTGTTGTGCAAACAAAAGCTTTTGATAACTTTTCATGTTTGAATTAACTGCCCTTGAATCGAAAAAATGGCCAATTTTACTGACAAGCCCCTCTCGGGCGTATATGCGCCGCTTTGCGAAGCTCTTGTTAAAACTTGTCCTAATATATGTTAATGAAATCTTGTAGTTAATAATGAAGGTGTTTTACATAATCTGCAAGAAATGAATTAATTTCATTGATTTACCAAAGAACGAGTACAATATTCCCAACGCCAGATAACAAAATAAATTACTTGTTTCAAACGAAGCTGTCTACAGTGTTTAAATTTTCAATTTGAACAGAATCCTTTCACAAAACTGTCATTTTGTATCATGCTTATCACGGTACGGAAGCAACAGAGACAGAGCCAATGGCTCTGCCGCTTAAATCATCTGGGCGCTTCCGGCCATGTGTGGCTCTGTCTCTGGGATCACGATTTTTTGACAAACAGGTGAGTGTTCAGCTTTGTTGTTCAATTATTTTCTTTTGGTGCATAAAATCGAAAAACCGGGAATGTCATGCTCCCCTAAGACCATTTATCTGCCTGTTCTAATTCTGTGGGCTTTATAGTCGGCAGGGTTTTCACAGGGTTACTGTCGTCGTGAGTCGACCCTATGTGATTTTTCTTGTTTACATCATGTATTCATGTTCATTCCAACGGTAAAAAGCCAATAGCCGCAGCCAAAACATGTTATATACTAATCGATGGATACGCTTAGATCAGACATCCCTTTTCCATGTCATAAAACCTTAGAAATGATTGGCAAAAATAAAATTTGAGCAATTTCTATCAGTGGCTCTGTCTCTGGCGACTGGCTCTGTCTCTGACGGCTGGCTATGTCTCTGGCTCTGCGTGCGAAGTCTAAAATTTTAATCAATCACAAAATTCGTGTCGAAGTAATGTATCTAATTAACTCACACACACTGAAAAGATCATAACGCGTATTGCGATTTGTTCAGTCACTGATTAAACGCTTTCCGAAACATCGATATGTCAGCGTTGTTCAATTTCAAAGCTACTACAGACGACAAACTGGATGTTGACAAAAGAGCAATTAGAATACTTATTTTTTGCATCTTTGTAAAATGTTGTTAACCTGACCATTCTCCGCCTGTCTTTTAGGGACTGCCATTTGAGATTTTCAAGCATGTTGTTTACGCTAGATCGGTTACCTGGGTATGTCGTCTATTGTTTATATATCTAGCCGCTCTTCTTTGTACCTTTTCAAGCTTTTTGATGTCATTTTTCTCATGTGGGTCCCATATGCTGTTGCCATATATATTAGAGTGTTACTAAGGCTTTGTATGCTGTTTGTTTGGTGCGTTTGGACGATATGTTCAAGTTTCTTCTTAGAAAGCCCAGGGTCCGATTGGCTTTATTGGTTATGTTTGATATGTGCTGGTCCCAGTAAGTCTAAGTATTTGGTTATTATGCATCCTTGGCTGATTTTACACGTCCCGGGGTGTACCCATGGAGTGTGTAGTTATATTTGATCAGTTTCTTCTTGTTACTTATTGTTAGCACCTGGAATTTGTCTGGATGGGACTCTAATCATTATCAAAATATTGTCATTTTCTTCAAAAACCTCACAACTATGGCTTATCTAAAGCTGGTGTTACGATGTTTTTGAATTACAGCAGCAATATAATTATAAAATATTCATCAAATAATGTGTATCCCTCAGAGTTTAATTGGTCCATTATATTCACAGCACAATCTACTATGCAGGTTGAACTATGTGGCCTTTTCTTCACACCAAATCATATGGTCATTTTTTCATACAAGATTATTAAAGTTCCACTGGACAGAATGCATAGGTGTTGTAGTTGATTAGAAAACTTGTATATCATAGTAAATATATTGGGGCAAGACAAACATTCCAGTTGTTCTAAAGTCAGCATTTCTGTCTTTAGGCGAAGTTTGAGATTCCAAAGGATCAATTGTTTAGGGTTGCGAAAATCGGTAAAAGACTTTAGGAAAAGTTGGTAAATAATTAGTCGCCGGCCAGCCGGCGACTATATTTTTAGACTTTTTCAGTTTGTACATGGGGAGCGGGGGCAATTATTAATTGCATAGTGTTGTTTTATTTTCAATTAATTTTTTTTCTGTAATAAACTTACAAGTAGTTATAGAATGCATAGCTACAATACTAATTATTGATTTACTTGAAAACATCGTTCTCTTTAATGTGTAATGCATGTTGCATAGTCAAAAATAAAAAAAAGGTAATAACTGGTCCCTCTAGAAAAAGATAGAATGAACCAAATGTGGGGGGGGGGGTAAAGTTATCAAATAAACATGGCACTGTATTGAAATGAATGACCGTTTTCCTTATTGAATAATACCATCTTTATGGCAAAGTGTTTATTTTAAACATTAATTCGCAATGCGAAGGTGATTGCAATTCTTGTTTTGCGGTTTAAAGTTTAGCTGATTTTTTTACAAGGAAAAACACTCGTCCTCACAGTAAAAGTGGCACGTGATTAGTTTTATCCAATCACATGCACACAGGGCCAAGCTATTGCAAGGTACTTGTTATCTTTATATATGAACAACATCTGAATATCTGGAGAGAACGGTGGTCGTGTGGTAATGTCGAAGTCTGTACCTTGGGATCCGATGTTCGATCCCAACCATCGGCGTTAACTTTTTTATTTTTTTTATGAAATATTTAATGCAAATAAATATCTAAGATCGCAAACATAACTAGATCTATTTGAAATAAATCTAGCTCGATTATCGGCCTGTTCGATCAGACCCTATCTGTCTGAAATAACCCGTCGTTTATGATTCATTTTGTTTTCCTCATGGTACCCGGTTTTATACGCTTAATACATATTTCTCATTGCCGATGCCGGGGAAAAGGCTTAGAATTTTCTGATTGTGACATAAAATACAGTTTTTCTCTTCACCTATCTTAAATAATGGCTGACGATCGCTTAACTATCCGAAAGTACCCGACGTTGCTCAAAGCAAAAAGGCAAAATGGTAAGAGGTATTTTGGGAAATGGTTGCGATTTTTTCAACCGTTTAACGGCATGCAATGTACTGCAACAGCCTTAGTTGCTTTATTATTCCTTTCAGCTGATGTTAAAGAAGTTTGATTTTTTTTTCGTTAACTGCAAGTGAAATTCTTTCTCCGGCGACTTTGATGCTATGCATCAACTTTCTCTTGTATGTCCATATTTACTTGTAATCCAACATCCACCCATGTCTAATTGTGCTTACAGTCTCGAGTACTTTGATTTTACATCAGCTGGGAATTGAATCTAGTTCTCCTTGTGAAATTGTAAATGTTTAATGAATCTTAATTGCTAGCCAGACATCTGACTGTAAGAGGGAAGTTTAGGGCTAAACTATTGTAACTCCATACAACTGTCATGCTATGGTAGAAACATTCACAGTCATTTAGCACAAATAAAACCCCTCTTACGACATGTGAAAAGATTAGAATTTATGCATCTAAAATTTCAATTTTAATACCTTTTTCCAAACAATGCCAGCTTTTGATGATCTAGAATGATATGATGTCCTTGGGAAAATATGAAATGGAAAGAAGAAAAATCTTATCTTTAAAGACACCCATTTCAAAATGATGCTTCAAATTACGGTAGATTCTCACGGGTGGTAAACAGAGAAACTAGCTCTAAAAAGAGTCAACGGTATTTCGTTTCCTCGTGACATCCGGCCTCTACCGAGGTACATGTAGTTGCATAGAGCGAAAATCTGTAAACAAAGGTAGGTCACGAACACATTTTTTCTACAATTATTTCTTTTACGATGAGTTTTTGAAAAATCCGGCGATGCTGTAATATGAAGAAATGGTCGAAGTTTGTTGTGCACGAGAACTCCTTTACTTTCGATTTTGAAATGTTTTTCAACGATTGTATTAAAACCCTGCTACTAATACCGTATACTCTCGTGCACAACAAACTTCGACCATTTCTTCATATTACAGCATCGGCGGATTTTTCAAAAACTCGCTTTAAAAGAGATAATTTCGAAAATGTTTTCGTGACCTACAAATTTTCGCTCTATGCAACTACGTCTTTTTGGAGCTAGTTTCTCTGTTTACCACCCGTGATTCTGGGGTGATGATTCACCAACTAGTAAAATTTCCAGAATACCTTTGAAATCATAGAAGAATCAATCTAATTGGCCGAGAATTACATCTTTATTAATTAGATGGCTTATAATGTAATTTTGCTTTGGAAAATCAATTTAAAGATATGTCTGTGAATACAAGCAATTTCTTCATTTTCAGCAATGTTTTCCAAAGAAATTGTCTTTTAGGAGTCAAAAAGATTCATTGTGTGGTAATGGATTAAAGGTTAAAGGGCCCGGTTTCTCGAAAACCTTAAGTACATCCTCATGCTCAAATCTGAGCACCGTGCTCAAATCGCACGAAATCCACGTGAACTTCAATCGAATACCCTTCAACATTGGAGAGTATCCATCTGAAGTTGAGCATGTTCTCATGATAATATACTTAGGTCTTTTCGAGAAACCGGGGCCTGATCAGCCTGTGCATATGAGCTTTTCCATGACCTGTAGCATTGGACCATACAAGAGCAGCATGGATCTTGATCAGACTGCAAACAAGTAAGAAGATGGTCTGGAAACATATTTTAACCCTTTACCAAACGGCAAGATTTTAGGGTGATCCACTTCAAAAACTGCCCCAAATGAGAAAATGGATGTTACTAAAGATAGGATTTGTGTAAAATATGGCACAGAAAATATTGAGACAAAAGGAGAAACCGCTGGTTATCAGCAGTTTCTTCTTTTGTTTCAATGTTTTCCCAAGCCTTTTCGATTAGAGACGTCAAAACCATGTCTTGTTTGGGAAAGGGTTAAAGTCTAAATATCAAAATAGCTTCAAACTACAGAAGCTTATTATCCACCCTGGAATAACATTAAACAAATTGTTCACCTCTTTAACAGAAATATGTCTGGCCTGAGGTCCTAAATAGCCTTCCTAGCACTCTATTAGTCTGAAAATGTATATTACATAGTCATGGTCACTCATTACAGGGAGCCTCTTGAATTTAACCCACTAACCCATTACCAGACAGAAAAAATTTAGATTGCTCCAAAATTGAATGAATTTGCAGACGACAATTTCAAGCGAAAGAAATTTAATTTTCTTTGTCTTTGTTGGTAGGAAACATTGTGGGAAATGAAGAAATTGTTTGTCACAAGCAATTTCTTAATTTTCCACTGTGTTTTTCGAAGCCTTTATTTTGTGGGAGATCTGAAAGTGTTCAAGAGTTTCGGATTGTTTCTTTTCCGAGCTTACAACTGTAAACTGTACACTTTAATGATTTTAATAACCCATTACCAAATGGCAACATCTTAGACTGGTCCAAATTCAAAGATATTGCCGACTACAATATTAAGTGATTTTACACTCTTTGCTCATAATGACATTCCTGGTAGAAAACATTTAATTTTTGACTAATTTGTGGGAAATGAAGAAAATGCTTGTCATTAAAACATGCTAAAAATATCAGGAGTGAAACGCTTTTGTGTGACATTTTTCACCTATACCAGATTTCTCAACTATGGTAAATAAAGACAGTGACATGATACTACAATATTATAAGCACTTGACATACAAAAAACAACATGTGCATCATTATCTCTGAAAGATTACTTTTTCATCTTATCTTCACTGGTTTGGGATTTGGAGATGGTTTTATGCAACAACCCTGTGATATCAGGAGTGAAACACTTCACTTTTAATGTGTTTTCATTTTTGTCTACTCTGCTAAAAATCCACCACTCACTATTTTTGGGAAGGCATGTACCTTGTAGGCATTCTGCACACTAGTATTTAGTGATTCATTTATTCAATTTCTCATAATGTGCAATATATTTGCTGTCAGGAGTGAAACCTTTTTTTCTTGTCATTATAAAAGATTGTGCATACAATTTTAGCGAAATACCAGTGAACATTAATAGTAGTATAAGAGGGCTCTTTGGGCCAATTTAGACAAATGAACTTTTGTTCTTTGTCTATATTAGACTGTTAGTGAAAATCTGAAAAATCAAATCAGGGAGGACATTTTGTTACAAGCAGGAGACATAATATAGAATGATTCAATTATATAATTATTATCACGGTCAATTCTAGCCCTGTCTCTTTGTCCGAATCAATGGCGCAAAGGGATTTTATTCAGGTCAAATGCCATTCGGTGCATTTGTCACACATGCCTCCTAAAATGCCCCATAACTTACTCATTTATAAAGCTAAAACAATTATTTTGGTATCAAAATAAAGCTGATGATTTGCACTTTTACTTACAACAATAATACGCAACTTTTTTACCGTGTATTTTTGTAATTATACATAAATATAGCGAAAAGTGGCCAAAAATCACAAAAATAAGTTTTATCTAAAAATGAAAAAAAGTTAAGAAAATACCAAATGTATGTTTGTGTTTGTGAAATTACGCTTAAAAATTGCCTAGAAACCTGCTCTTAACTTATATATTTTTGTTCACAGAATTAGTCTTTAACTTACGCCTGTAGCTATAGCTAAAAGTGGGTGGGGTAATTTTTTCAAAAAAAAAGTGCAAACTTTGATGTAACAATACGTCTTACACATAAATGCTATTCTACGATAAATTTAAAGATATGTTATAGGAAATTATTGTTTTGAAAATCATATTTGCATGGATTTGTAGTACATTTTCCTGAAAATAAATCAGATTTCTATGAGCGAAAATGACAATTAAATAAAACAGCATGTGAGCCTGATACCGCAGAAATATCAACATCACAATGTCAAAACCACGACTCTTTAAACAAATATTTATCTAGTATACACAAACGTGCAATTTGATAAAGCAAAATCAAAATAAAAAAAATAGCATAAAAGACAGCTGAGAATACACCTTTCAATATCTTACAGTCATTATAAGACATTAAAGGGGCCCATGCTAGACTTTTCAGGAATCAGATCAACATGGGGAATGGCAGTTTGAATTTCTGTGTGTTGCACTGTATTATCTAGATCCAAAAGGAAGGGCATTTAGTGCTGGAACCAAGTTTTTAACTATGTATCAAGGTTCAGGTTCACATAAATGTTACCCCCGGTCCCACTGAGCCCGATTTAATCCCGATTTCGAAAATTTCAAAATCGGCATGAAATCGGTCTACTTCGGGTCGTAGAGTCGTAGTACATCCTGATAAAAATCGGCACCAATTCGGGATCAAAAATAAATCGGGACAAAAATTTCAACATGCGCAAATTTTTCTCCCGATTTCCAAAATCGTGGCGAAGTTGGCGCACCTTGTTGTACATCGTATTTAATCGGCGTACTTCGTAGTAGGTAAATCGGCGTTATTCGGCGACTATATCGTACTTATTCGGGATACACATCTCGGCGATGAACACCGAATAACGCCGATGTACTAAGAGCAACTCCCGATACACGCTGATGAACTACGACGAGTAACACGACTCGCACCCGAGGTACACCGATCTACACCGAATAACTAGGAACAACTAGGATATTATTCCGAAGGACTGCGAAGTACCCCGAATTCCGGTAATTGTAAAAAAGGTGAATCAACTTTGAAAACGATAGGGTTTAATTTTATCAATTAAATATGACGTTATTTCGGACAAAAAATAGTATTTCGCCGTTCTGGTTCTAAAACCTTAAAGTGACATTTCAGAATTTTTTGTCATCAATATTACTTTTATTTTTATCTGAAAGAGCATATTTCCTTATGAAAATTCTGAAAACTTCAAGCCAAAAAATTGCGCCGTTTACGAGAAATTTATATTTTTGTGTTAAAATTGAACAAATTGAACATTGTGGACAACAGTTCGGATTTATATGCAATTTATCGATTATGTCTCAACTTTAAATGCGTGTTTGTCGCTTATTGGCAACAACTAAAAAAACTAATAGTATCTATACTCATTTGAATAACAAATCTTGGCATCGAGACATACTTTAAAAAATTGAAATTGGAATGAAATGTCCTTTTAAAGGGCGACGGTAACAGATGGTCTAATTGCAAAAAATGATTTTTTTTTGAAAAAATATGCAAAACTTTTGTGTTGACCACCTCGGGATGGTTAACAATATGCGATTCAGACAGAGAATGAGCCGAAATTACAAGACAGATAGCTGAATTTAGGGAGAATCCAAACCTAAATTCAACCCCGTCTCAGATGGGGTTAGAATTATTTTGAAATTGTTGCGCATGCGCATACAGCGCGGACCATGATTCAAACGAGATTCATACTTGAATTTCAATATGACGTCATCATGTATGTTGTGACGCCATTTAAGAAAGTCGCATGTCCTACTGTTTTGACCTACTTTCGATATCGCTTCATGAATTTGGTATCAAATTGCGAAAAAATGAGTCGTTGCTTCAATAGTTTGTCGTAATCATTTAATCAGGTCATATAAAGCTTAAAAAGTGTACATTTCGTTTGTATTTGACAATTTTTGGGTCCAATTCTGGGAAATAGTAGCTTTAAACTACAGATTGAGTCTGTAGAGCACAAAATTAAATGATTTTCATTCAGCTCTAAACCTTTGAACAAAACCATTCGATACACTGGGACCAAAAAAACAGGACGCCTGAATAAAGAAACTACTGTCAGCTACTACAGAATTGTTATTCCTGATGAGTCATTGATCAACCAACCTGATCCTGATCAGGATCCTGACCATGAACTTAAAGATGGCATCGATACTAAGGGCACTATCATTAAGAAAGGGAAGTCGCCCAAACATACAATACAATACAATACAATTCTTTTATTAGTAAATAAAGGCCTCCGGCCCAAAATACATCGTACATTTACAATTAACAATGTCACGAGTTACGCTAACATATACAATTATTAACTGTATAACGAGAAAAATGATGACAAATAACATATCGTCGCTCTTATACGAAAACCTCGTATCTGCAGCTGTTTTAAGCTGCAGATACGTGCCTTTTGCAGAAAACCAGCGATATGTGTTTTATGCATTTTCAGAATTCTTTATATTCAATAGGACTGATATATATTTAGCTAATTTCTTTATCACTACTAGACTGCTACTTTTCAAAAGGTTATAGAAAGCTTGTTCATCAGTCCTGCCATTATACCAAGTAAACAATAATGTATTTCTCTCTGCATCTAAAAGGGGACAATGAAAAAAACAATGATATTCATTTTCGATTACAAAAATATTACGGTTGAATAAACAGTATCTACATATTCTATCTTCTCTGTCAATATTAGAATGACGACCTAATTCTATTTGTAGCTTGTGACTAGAGCATCTAAATTTAGCAAAAGCCCTTCTTAAATTCAGAGGAATATCTTCACAAAGATATTTCTCTGGATTTAATAAGGAACAAATGTGTTTGTATAGATCACAGCGAGAAGAATTACTGATGCTTTCTTGTAAATTCTGAATTGAACAATCTGCTATTCTTAATTTAAATTGCTTAACAAAATTATCTATGTTTCCCACATCTTGTGATATCCAAGCAAAGCCAAAACCATTTGTAAAAAGAAGGTGTTTTACTTTTGTTGCCCAATTTGTCCTTCCTAAATCATCGTGTGCTTTTAACATATTAAAACATTGTTTTGGATAGCGATGACTTTCCATTTGTATAATCTTACACCAATATTTTATCACCTTTGTCATGTAAGTTACATAAAGAGGTTTTCTACCACATTCTGCTAAAATTACACTTTTATTTACGCTATGATTTACTCCTAGAAATTCGCGACAAAATTGAATATGAACGTTTTCAATGATATCAGAATATTCGAATCCCCACGTTTCGGCTGCGAATGTAAGTATTGGTAGAACCATTGTGTCAAATAATTTGAAGTATTCATCATGCGAAAAATGGCCAAAGCTATATTGATATGACTTTATCGAAAATATTGCCTTTTTTGCTTGAGAAGCGAGTTTGCTCTTAGCAGCCGACCAAGATAGTTTTGGAGTGAATAAAACACCCAAGTACTTATAAACTGAAGTTGTTTTAATCTTTGATCCATTAAAAAACCAGTTTTCATTAGACCGTAGCGGACCGCCATTTCGGAAAACAATAATTTCAGTTTTTGACAAATTCACTTCTAATTTAACATCATCGCAAAATTGTGATAATTTGTTTAGTTGCAGCTGCAAATTATTTACTGTGTCTGCACAATGGGCAGCGTCGTCTGCATATAATAAACATGTTATTGAGGGTGCATCTTCACTTATATAAATTCCAGGACATGTTTCCTTCAAAATGTTCGATAATTCTTGTATGAATAAATTCCAAATTATCGGACTTGTTACATCACCTTGTCTAGTGCCTATGTTGCAACTAAAAATTGGCGAAACTTTATTATCTATTCGCAAACATGCTTGTAAATTAGAGTACATTGATAACAGTACGCGAAACATTTTTCCTCCGATACCTCTTTTGAGTAGAATTTCAAACAGTTTTACGTGATCTAAAGAATCAAATGCCTTTTTGAAGTCCACATACAAAACATAAAATCGTCCACCTGGTTTACAAATATATTTTTGCACCATACTCTGCAACGTGAAAATATTGTCAACTGCTGAATAACCAGCTCTAAATCCTGCTTGGCTTTCATCTATCAAGTCGAACATGTTTGCCACTTTATATAATCTTTCATTTAAAATACTTGAAAAAATCTTATTCACAATATTAATTAAGGATATTCCTCTATAATTGAGGGGATCATCACGTGCCCCTGACTTAAACACTGGGACGATAATACTTTCTCCCCATGACGTCGGGAAATTGCCAGAATCTAAAATATTATTAAAGAGACGTAACATAAAAGGCAGAATAATATTACATGAACTTTTATAAAATTCTGCTGGGATTCCATCTTTACCACAAGCTTTTCTATTTTTCAATTTGTTTACAGTTTTAATGATTTCATCTTGTGTTATGGGTGTATTCAGTATTTGATCATAATCATTCATTTGTTCTTGGTCCCAAAACCGTTCGATGACTTCATTTTGTTCATTTCTGTATAACAAGTTTTTAAAGTGATTTAACCATGTATTTACATCAATTTTATTTAAAGCATTTGAAGCAGACGTTTTGCCCTTTTTAGAACGAAGCATGTTCCAAAATTCTGTTGGATTGTTTCTTTTAGATACGAGTGCTTGTCTCTGATGTGTAAAGAAACTTGACTTTTTTGCAGAACAAATATTTTTAAATGTACTACGCGCACGCAAATATTTTTCAAAATCGGATTGTTCGTTAGTAACGCGGAATTTTCTTAAAAGAGAATATTTTAATGTTTTTGCTTCTCGACATACATTGTCCCACCATGGTGGGTCACAATTTGAATTATAATTAACTGTGTGTTTGATCTTCATACTTGACGCGGATTCTTTATAAATTTCCGTTAATTTCTGGATCGCGGCATCAATGTTAGTATCTATCAACAGGTTTATCTCGTCTGTATGTATAACAATATTGTTTTGAAACTTTGTCAGAAAAAGCGTTTCGAACCTGTTTTTCCATCTGAAACTGTCTAAGGGAAACAACTCGGTCAAATTTACATTGTTATTTGTATTGGTTATCTCCCTTTTATTAGAAAATGTAAGACGGCTACATAATGGAAAGTGATCGGAATCATCCTTTTCTAATACAGAAAAATAACTAATGAAAGGAAAAAGTTTTGACGAAGCAATGTGATAATCTACCACACTTTTACCATTATTGGCTATACATGTAAAGTTTCCAACAATATCATCAAATAATCGACCATTTAACATATGTATATCATTCAAAGTACAAAGTTCACACAAGGATCTGCCAAAAGTATTGTACACATCTTTATCTTTATTATTTCTATCCATTTCAAATGTATCTGAGTCATAATCAATCTCCATATCATAAACAAAATTCAAGTTATCATTTGGAATAAAGTCTAAAAATCCTTTGTTCTTGCATTAAAATCACCCATGATGTAAAGGTAACAATCTGAATAATCCTGGCGCAGACGACCTATAGTTTCTTCTAACAGTAAAATGCCATTATTTTGACCAGCATTGTAAATTTTTGATCCTTCGGGTGAAACATACGTCAACAACAAAATAACATCATTCATATTTTCAAATATACTACATTTGATATATAACACAATAGAATCAACTAGTTCAGCGTAAATACGCTCTATAAAACGATCTTGCAATAAATGATCTTTAACAAAAATACAAAGACCACCGCTATTTCGTATAGCAAATCTAGGTTTAACACGTGTCGAATCAAAAACTGTGTATCCATCAATAAAGTTCGAAAAGTCTCCTCTGCTATCACCCCATGTTTCAACTAAACCAATAATGTCATAGTCTGAAATAAACGATTTAAAGTTTAAACAGTTTACAAAACGACTTAACCCTCTCACATTCCAAGATACAATGTTTATGTTTGTGTCTATTTTTGGACCTTGACCGACGACCTAGTAATCTCGACCTCCATGATTGGCGGCAAATAATTCCCCATCATTTGATTGGCTATCGTCCTCCTCACCTTGCACGTGTTCGTTTACACTCGGGTCTCTCCGTTTTCGCGCGTAACCAATCCGAACGATTTCTCTCTTGACTTCGTCATACTTGAAGACATCATTTTCTATTATTAGCTTGTCGTAGCTAATTTTAGCATATTCCTTATTTTTCCGTGCTTCGATCAACCGTTTACCGAGTTCCCGCCTTTTCATTCTAACCAAGTCCGTGAAGTCCTCCTGCACTGATAATTCTGACCCTTTACCCAACGAATCTCTCGCGCGCTGCTGAACTTCACACTTATCTTTGAATTTGTTAAATTTCACTATGATTGGACATTTTGACCTATCATTACCCCGTAGACGATGTGCTCTCTCGATCTCAATGTGGCTATGATTCGGCATGTTAAGCTGATCTCGCATAAACTCTCTTGTTAAACGTTCCGTTTCTTCCCATGGCTCGTTAAACTGACCCTTGACACCAAAAATTCTTAAATTGTTCCTTCTAGAATGACCTTCAAGTTTATCTAGTTTTGCAGCCATATTTGTCAGTTCCTCTTTAATTTCACGATTTTCAACAACCAAAGCTTCATTCTCCTGTTTTAATTGCTGTACAGTTGAGCTTAAATCGTCCATTTTATTGTTCAATGAGGAAAGGTCATTTTTTAGCTCAGATTTCATGTCAACTAAAAAGGCCATAAGATCAGCATTTTCTGACTGCTTTGTTTTCCTGCCTGAAGAAGGCACAGCATTAAATGAACGGTCTTGTTGTGAACTTTCCCCAACAGTAGCCTCGGCAAAACTCAGTGTTTTCTGACGCTGTGGTCTGTTTGGGCCCGGGTTAAGCTCCACATCCCCACCCAGCGTGATTAGTATGGCGATGACAAGAGTGGCTCGAATAACCGTGCATATGCTTGTCCTACTCACAGTTAATGTCTTTATTCTTGTACGACACTTCCTGGGCATTGTGAACAGTCCAATCCTCATTCTATAAGTTGATAAACTGTCTCCCATTTTGATATTTTCAAATTTTCTTTCCGCTCGAGATTTCACGTGCAGCCATTACAAGGGGCGTAACTCTCATGATCTTATGATGACTCGATTGTAGATTAACATAGGATTTGCGAACAATATATCGCAGAAAATATTAAGACAAAATGATAAAAAATGATGGTTATTAGCATTTTTCTCTTTTGTCCTAATGTTTTCTCAGATATTTTCTATTAAGGACATACCAACAAGACCTGGTTTGGGAAATGCTTATAAGCCTCTTTCGACAGTATCCATTCACATCGTGCCAACAGCTCATTTAATAATGCCTTTTGAGTAGGGTGTTTATTGCCACTGACAACAATTCTGACTCTTTTGCAGCCTAAAGGGCATCTATCCACATTTTCTGGCTTTCTCATTCTATTAACAATGCATTTTATCTTTCAAATACACCCGTAAACTCACCAGTACTACACTTGGATCTGAATTTCAATAGGGGTCGATTTTATCAAGTACACCTTGAAGTAATTTCGGACAAACAACAGTTACTTTAATGTCGTTTTCTGTTGTTGGCATGTTGCCACTCTGATACACAAATACCAAACTGGTTTTTCTGTTGAAATAATCATTATATAAACCAAGTTTACAAAATCGGGGCAAAATCGCGACGAAAATGTTCCAAAGTCGTAGTAGATCGGATCTGTCGGCGTATGTCGCAGTAACTCTGTGTGCGTCGTAGTCTATCGTAGTTAGAAATCGGGACAGTCGGTATAGTTCGTACTGTTTCGTGGTAACTCGGCTCCAAATCTCGGGGTACTTCGGAACAAAATCGTAGTTAATCGTATTGTATCGTAGCATTCCGTTGTCCGTCAGAAACTTACCGCTAAAAATGGGATGAGCGGAGAAAATCGGCTCAAATTCGTGGTAAATCGGAGACAATTGCGCTCTCCCGAGGCACTACGAATATTTTGGAAATCGGGCTCAGTGGGACCGGGGGTTACTATAAATATAAGGAGCGGGTAAATTAATTATATACAGACATGATTTAGAAGGACTAAACGAACTTCATTTGAAATTTCCTTGAACAGAAATTATCTAGCTACATGTGCATCTAGGTTGACCATTCCATACGATATATCTCTAATATATCTACACGTTTGTACGTCTGACAACCCTGCATGGGTGCCTTTAAAGATGTATCCATGTTTCAATACGTTTCGTACATAAATGGCATACATGTAATATATTTCTGTAAACAGAAGGTTAACTGCCATCAATGCAATTCTGATAATTACACCTGTCAAAGAAATCGAACTCTTCGGTTCTGCGTGTATCTCTTATGCAAATCACTCAGTACATGTGACATTTTGTGTGTTTTATCCAATTTCACATGCCAGTAGGAAGCAATTTTATATTGGGGTAGCTGAAGCCCCTGTGTCTGAAAACTGGGGGGGGGGGGGGCTAAATTGTTTTCTTTCCATAAATTTTCAGTGAAAAATAAGGAAAACTCGGCATTTTTGGACAACTTGGGGGAGGGGGCTTAGCCATACCCCCGTTCCTACGGCCTTTTTCACAATCCCATCATGATTATTCAATAAATGTATTCAATCAATTGGTCTTTTTAAATACTTAGTCTAAAATTACCACGTTGATCCACAGCTGATATGTTTTGGAGTAGACACAGATAAACTGTTGGTAAATAAATAGCGGAAATCTTTGGACCCGTGATTGCTTTAGCTAACCCCATAACAATATACCTGACAAATCTATGGACAATATTTAACTGATTACTATGTTAAAATATTCAGTTAGTAGTAATTATCGTTGTAATCAATCCTGTATCTGTCACTTGTTTGTACCTATATTGCAATACATGGATAGCAAAAAATGTTAAGAAAATGGTAATGAAATAGATTCTTGGTGTTTTGGTCTGTTCCTTTGAGACTTTAACTAATAGTCTGTAACAGGCCTCCTAGCATACCAAAATAGAAATAAAGGTTTTCATAAAGACTCACATTTATGTAAATAAAGACCTTTAAGTGTAAAATATGATAAACATAAGAGTGAATAATGGCCATTTTCGTAGAAAATATACAGTCATTTTATGCACTTGTTTCGTAAGGGGGTATACGGGATCTTACTGACAAAATTTTAAAATTTTGGGTAATATTGGTGGCATCTGGTGATATTTTCATTGTTAAACTACGCATAAAGATGGATAATGCAGAACGAAAGCCATCACTTGCTTTAAGCTTGCAAGACAACCAGCCAGAGCAAATATACAGGTTTTGGGTGAAAATTACAGGCTATTTTGCGTTGGAAAAAGTTTTCTGGCAAAAAAGTAATGGTTTTAAAGTTTTGCTCTGAAATTGAGGTTTTTTAAAGGTTTTATATGTTTCAGTAGGGGTCTAGCTGTAAGGTATCCAAACCATGGCCTGTATAGTACTTACGGGAATATAAGAAGTATGTAGGAAAAGTATAAGGTCAAAATATATCGACCCAAATATATTTTGTGTATTGCAAATGGTAGTAGGGGGGGGGGGGGGGGGGGGTAGG
>OY804598.1:21959775-22131808 GCA_963680895.1 Fragum sueziense | reverse complement strand
GGTCTTATTTCTAAGGTAAGGAGAAAGGGCATGGGACCCTTGATTTGGGAAAAATACAGCTCCATGGGAAATTTATAATTGGATATTTTGATAAAAAGTTTCTAACTTCAATATAGGGATTCATCTGAAATAACCTTTTGACGGTAAGAATTCAAATTTCAAGCAAAATAACGACCGTTTTACAAGGACCGTAACATTGTTTTACTTGAGGAAAAATGATTTTAGGGGAAAAACAACTGCACGGGAAAATTCTTGGGCGGGGGGGGGGGGGGGGGGGGGACCAATAAACGGCCCAGTTTCCTAGTAAAAATCTATGATTTAGATAATTTGAAAAAAAATATTCCCCAAAAAATTAAGATATGTGTCTTTGCTTCATTTTGACACAGTAGTTGTATGTCAGTTGATCTTGTAAACTGTGAGTTATAGCTGTTCCCATAAAACCTCTACTGCCTTTTAAAAGATATGTTTCTCTAGAAACAACACCCTCTAAAATACTGAATTTCAATATTCCTTCGTAAAAAGACGTCAAAATGCCTAATTCTGTTTGGGATATGGCAGTAGTGCATAATCATACAACATTTTTTGGTTTCTTCTATGTAAGTTAAAAAGCAAGATCCAAATAATCACAAATTTGTGATATTTTCATCATGATTTAAAATATACTAGGCAAAAAAAAGAAACGCAACTTCCTTTTCAATTCCTTCTTATGCAAAGACAACAAATAAGATTTGAACAAAATGTAATACATCTAAAGCATTAACATTTCACCTTATAAATTCCACAAAATCTTGTTTGTAGTAAATTCCATTAATAAGAAAACACCCAGTTTACACCGGGCGTCAACACAGTTTGACAAAAAAAAGTGTATGTAGGTCGAAAAACACATTCTTTTTCGTTCAGTTTGGACCGATTTTCGAATGTTGTGAAGTCTATGCGATTTATTAGCGGTCTCCATTGCATTCTTAAACCTATCCCGTAGCTGGCGTTAACCTGATGATACGGTTCAGCCTAGACCACGGTGGATAATCACGTGATGCAACAATTTCAGAAAATCTTTAACAACTTTGTTAAAAATTGACCGATTTGAATTCGGTTTGAAGCAGAGAAGGTGGACAGCCGTCACGCATTAGATGAGCGTGAAAACCGTTAAACTTATAAAAAAGTTATTGAAGATAAACCAAATTTTGTGTTTATCTTCAATAACTTTTTCATCAGTTGATTTTTCAAAAATCCACACTTCCAGGTTATTCCTGACATTTTCCCGCCTTCTCTGCTTCAAACCGAATTCAAATTGGTCAAGTATTGACAAAGTTATCGAAGATTACCGGAAATTCTAAGTCACGTGATTATACACCGTGCAGACGTCATATCTCTTGCACGTCCGCTCCGTGCTCGTTCAGTTGTGGTCCCATTGAGAGCCAACAGCGTAAACATTCGAAAATGTGTCGATTTGTTTGCCCCATCAATGCATTGCAACAACATTTTGACTTTTTCAAACAAACAAAATCCGTACTGCAGACTGGCGCTGATTTTGGCACAGCCGTGCTATGCGTAGGGTATGTGAGAAGTCTATGAACGCTTTGGCATCTTCTTGGTCTATGTTTTAGCTTGTGTTTGAAGAAAATTTGTTATGATAGTAGTCATTTAGAAACCACGACAGGGGAAAATCAGTTTTTAACAATTTACTATGAATCACGTGATGAATTTAAGACATCTGAAAAAAATGACACAATATCTATGCTTATGGATGCTGGTATATTAAAAATGTACTCAATATCCATTAAAAACATATTTTGTCGAAAATATTACGAAAAATTGGGGTTGCGTATCTTTTTTGTTCTAGTATAGAATAAAAAAAATGTTGGAATGTAAATAAGCTATTATGCAAAACTGGAATTAAGAAAGGAGTCCTAGGTTTTATTTTGACACCAAACATTGTAAGAGAACACCATCAACTAATCAATGAATATCCCCTTTCCTGCATAATTCTTAACAAAAACTGAAAATTTCACCAAAATTTCCAATTAAATCTACAAAAGTATGCATATGCAAATTATTTCATTTGCATAACTGTCCGAAAAATAAAGACGAATGCTTGAAATTCAATTGGATACTAAAATTGTTAATCTATACTAAGAACTATTCGAGATATGTCTGTTTTTTTCCGATGTATTCGCAAAAATTGACTATAATTCCATCAATTGTTCCAATAAATTCTTCAAAGTTATGAATATGCAAATAAAACTCCCCAGGCTTAATTGCATACTTATTCTGAAAAACATAAATGGATGTCTTGTCTTCATTTAAAAACATTGATTGTTTGTCTACACCAAGGACTTAGTGACTGATAGCTGTTTGTCCCGCTTTACCCAAAAACTTCTTTTACAATATATGTTTCCATGGCAACCAAACACTCTACTATACTGTAATTCAATCTGATTCTGTAAAAAGACATAAAAACTTCAGTTTTGGACAGGACGTTTTACATATGCAATGTGATTATATCCTTCCAGGAAGCTGCAAAGCTCTGTATGTATCAAATTTTCACTAATGGGTAATATTTTCATCAATTAATTAAAAATAATAAAAAAAAATGTACATATGCAATTAAGCTTTTATGCATAACTTAACTTGAGGATAGATGTCTAGGTTTTACTTTGGTATCAAATTTTTGAATATACACTACAAACTTAGAGGGCTATAGCTTGCGTTCGAACTACACTCTGAAAAAATGACCAAAAAATGATCAAAATTTCCTATTAAATCTTCAGAATCATGCATATGCAAATCAGCTAATTTGCATATTTATACTTCAAAATAAAAATCAATGTCTAAGCTTCATTTTGATACCAAATATGTTATTCTTAACCCAAAACTAAATGAGTTAAAGCGGATTGTTTAACTATACCCCATATACCATTTATTTTTTGCATCTAGTTGACCTTTGACCTACTTAGACCTACTTCACCATTGATGCGGACAGAGAGACAGGCTTAAGTGATTAAGGGGACATTGCTACATCGTTTAAGCATTGTCTCTCGCTTGTAACAAGTTGTCCTCCCTGGAATCATTTTTAGGCCTCGTACAGAAAACTTCTCCTAGTCTATATTGGCCCAAAGTGCCATCACAGGCTTTTTTGGCCTTTTTTCGGAATTTTGGGGGATTTTGAGATTTTTAATCAATATTTGAATGGCACTTTGGACCGAAATAGAATGATAAACGTTTATTCTTTGTCTATTTTGGCCCAAAGTGCCCTCCAAGACCTGGATGCTATGCTTTTTTTTGGGACTTAATCGTATTTTACCAGGGTTTGGACTTAGTAGTTTTGACGAATCAAGGTTGAAAAGGCCAGAGGGCAGACTAGCGCCTTTTCAGGGTTTTGGACTTAGTCGTGTTTTACCAGTGTTTTGGACTCAGTTGTTTTTACCAGGGCTTGGAACTTAGTCGTTCTTACCAGGGTTTTGGACTTAGTAGTTTTGTCGAATCCAGGTTGAAATGGCGCTAGTCTGCCCTCTGGTAGGGCAGATTAGCGCCTTTTTCAGGGTTTTTGGACTTAGTTGTTTTACCAGGGTTTTGGACTTAGTTGTT
This sequence comes from Fragum sueziense, assembly GCA_963680895.1. Taxonomy (NCBI): domain Eukaryota; kingdom Metazoa; phylum Mollusca; class Bivalvia; order Cardiida; family Cardiidae; genus Fragum; species Fragum sueziense. The sequence continues at coordinate 22,128,220 of OY804598.1, read as the reverse complement.
TTGGGGTTGGACTTTTAACAACGGGGGTTATTCTCACTCGGGGTTAAAGAATTCTACGGAGAATTCGATCCGAGGGTTGAAGCTGATTCGTTGTCAGGATTGTGAGAATCAGTTTGTGAAAAGCGTAACTTTCAAGATGTGGCCAATCATCATGAATGTTTCGCTTATTCGCAATAGGGACAAAGAGGATATAATTATTTTACTATTTATATTGAACTAGAACTATGAAAATGATGTGGGAAGACTGATGTAGTATTGAAAGAAATGAACTTTGTTCTTTGTTTTTACTACCTAGTCTGCCCTCCCAGGCCAGGATGCTAGGGTGTCCTTCGACTCTGAGACTTTGGGTAGGGAACAATGAAAGTTGGACAATGGTTGGACCTGGTTATACCTTTTCTGTTTGGAACTTATCAGTTTAGGGTTCTTTAGGGCATTGAAGACAAATGAACTTTATTCTTTTGTCTTTATAAGCTCAAAGTGCCCCTCTCAAAGGGTCGTCCCAGAGTACCTTCCGAAAACAGGGTTATTGTAAAGCACAAAAGAGAATGGGCAATGGACTGACTTTTGTGAACTTCACTGTTGGAGTTCTAGGTGTTGACAATTAATGTTTTTTATGTTGTCTTGGTCTTTCAATGGTTTAATTGGACATTGTTGAGGTTTTTGGACTTTATCAATTCAATGCTTATAACTTTGTCATGGTTTTGGCAATTCAAAGTTTAGAGCTTGTGGTTTCTGGATTTTGAATTAGACAATTCAAGGATTTGCCAATTCAATGGTTTGGTTATGATTATGACGATTCAATGTTTGGCTGTCAAATCAAGGTTTTTGACGTTTGTCTATGTTTTGACATTGTCAATGTATTCAACATTTTGGTTATAAGATTTAAGGAATCCTACGGAATATTCGATCCGGAGGTGGAGCTGATTTGTATGTCAGAATTTTGAATAACGTTACTTACAAGATGTGGCCAATCATCATGAAAGTTTTGCTTATTCGTAACCTAATTAGGTCTTTTTTTGGACTTTTTCAGTGTAACAACGAGTGTTTAGACTTGGTGGTTTCAACAACGAGTGTTTGGATTCCAGTCTTTATTGGACTTAGACAATCTGATGAGTTTTCTGTGAGGATCTATCAGTTGAGGAAGTCTGGTGTAATATAGAACAAAATGGACTTTGTTTTACTTTTACGCTAGACTGCCGTCCAAAGTCGGGCTTAATTGCTGTCTATTGAAGTAGGGGATCAAACCCAGTTTTTGTCTCAATTTAAACAATGGCTTAAAGATTGTTCGTATCAAATGCTGTAGCAACAAATGGTGTACCAACAAATTAATGATTCTTCGAAAACAATTTACTATAGAAAGTATAAAACATTATTAAATGTTGAAAAGTATTTAACATTAGATCTTCCGTTTTACCACAAAAGGACCTTATCAAATTTCAGGTGCTCAAGCCACTGCTTAAATGTTGAAAAAGGTAGACATGAAAATGTAGATTATAATTTCCGATTTTGTAATTTTTGCTTGGCACAAAACATATATACCGTTGAAGATGAATATCACTTTTATATTATTATGTCCGAAATATACAGATTTAAGAAATCTTTATTTTAAAAGTGAATGGTTAAATGCATACCAAAACAAAGGATTTATTTTATAGGATTATGTCAGATGAAAACGAAACAAGCATCAAATCATTGTCCAAATATTTAGTATAAGCTTTTGAATTTAAAAGAATATCATAATGTTACACCTTGGATATTATGCAGAATAAGATTGTAATTTATTTTATGTGGTTAGTCACTCTATTGAAATGAATTTTGTAAACTGTTGTAATATGGGCCGGTGGCCTAAGAATTACTGATTAAAGAATATGTTATGTTATGTAAAACTGTGTTACATTTCCATTTCAAATAGAAACATAAGCATTTGTATGGATTAGAATTTTGAATTAATGCATACTTACGGAAATATTTCACAAAAATGTTCAAAATTACCTCCCTTGCATATGAAAATAGAGTAAAATAATTCTTCTTGAAGCATGATATTGAAATCCGGCACGGTGAATCAATTTATGTGAAGTGTACATTAATTTTACAAGTGTGTCATTTGATGCATCAGTCATTCTATAATTATCATACATTTCAGGTTATAATTAAACCAATGTTTGGTATATATGTTGTGAACAGTTTTAGAACTTAAGCAGTTTTAAAACTGCATATACGGAACTTTATTCAGTTTCAAAACTGCATGAGCAGTTTCGAAACTGCTCATCCAGTTTTAAAACTGCTTATGCATGAGTTCTGTATGTTATGCAGAACCATTCAGACTGTTTATTTTCACTGAATTATTGATATTCAAATCAAACAACGACCTGAAAGGACTTTTTACGGGTAAATTTTGATTTTTGATCGATTCACTTCTGACAAAGACATAATAATAACAACAGAGATTGGAAACTCCGCGAAATAACGTGGAGTCTCGTAAGCCGAGATTTTATTGCGCACCTGCTTATCTATCTACCTGGCGTTACGTTGCTAGGCAATGATCCCCAGTCAGAATTGTTTGTGGTTCGGAAAAAGTTAAACATCGTAGATAATGAAGGAGTTACTTCCGACCATGAGCATTTTCTTTATTTCTCACGATGATTTTTGTCCCAAAAGACAATATTTTTGTTCACTTAAAATTGTCGGTACAAGAAATCGGTTGGACTAAAACACGCAAAGGACCTATTTTTGACGCAAAGGACGCAAAGGACCTGAAGGCGACGCAAAGGACATTTATATTAGCCCAAACTCCTTAATAATGATTGTTTTTCGTATTAAATTGTTATATTCATGTATTTTACGATTAAATCTAGTCAACAATGTTTATTTTGGGACATAAAGTGTCGGATTTTTGTGTTGATTCCTATTATCAAAGGCTACTCAGGTCGAAAAGGAGCTGACGGCGGCGCAAAGGAGATTCATATCAGCCCAAACTCCTTTATCATGCATATTTATCGCATTTAATTGTAATATTCATATAATCTAAGATCATATCTAATCAATAATGTCTATTTTTTCGACCAAAGATGTCTGTTTTTTTGTATAAATTCCGATTTTCATATGCTACTCACAGACGAGATGTAGCTGGGCGGCGCAAAGGAGATTTGTATCAGTATAAACTTTTTAATAATAAATTTTCATCCCATTAGATTGTAATATTTATGCATTTTTAGATCTTATCTATTCAATAATGTGTATTTCTTTACGAAAAATGTTTAATTTGTGTATTAAATCCGGCTATAGGCTATACTCACGGGCGAAAAGGAGCTTGCGGTGGCGCAAAGGAGATTCAAATCAGCTTAAACTCCTTTATCATGCATATTTATCGCATTTAATTGTAATATTCATATAATTTAAGATCATATCTAATCAATAATGTCTATTTTTTCGACCAAAGATGTCTGTTTTTTTGTATAAATTCCGATTTTCATATGCTACTCACAGACGAGATGTAGCTGGGCGCCGCAAAGGAGATTTGTATCAGTATAAAATTTTTAATAATAAATTTTCATCCCAATAGATTGTAATATTTATGCAATTTAAGATCTTATCTATTCAATAATGTGTATTTGTTTACGAAAAATGTTTGATTTGTGTACTAAATCCGATTTTCATAGGCTATACTCACTGGCGAAAAGGAGCTTGCGGTGGCGCAAAGGAGATTCAAATCAGCCTAAACTCCTTAATCATGAATTATTATCGCATTTAATTGTAATTTTCACAGATTTTAAGATCATATCTAGTCAATAATGTTTATCTATTTATTTTTTTTCGATAAAAAGAGTCTGTTTTTGTATAAATTCCGATTTTCGTATGCTACTCACAGGCGAGAAGGGGCTGGGCGGCGCAAAGGAGATTTGTATGAGTATAAAATTTTTAAATATATATTTTCATCCCAAAAGATTGTAATATTTGTGCATTGTAAGATCTTATCTATTCAATAATGTGTATTTGTTAAGAAAAAATGTTTGATTTGTGTATTAAATCCGATTTTCATAGGCTATACTCACGGGCGAAAAGGAGCTTGCGGTGGCGCAAAGGAGATTCATATCAGCCCAAACTTCTTATGTGTGAATTTCTATCGCATTGAATTGTTATATTCAAGTAGTCTAAAATCATATCTAATCAATAATGTGTTTTTGTATTTATTTTAGAAAAATGTGTCTGGTTTTTGTATTAACCTAATTCTGATTTTTATAGGCTATAGGCCTAAGTCTACTCACGGGGGTGGGGGGGGGGGAGCTTGCGGTGGCGCAAAGGAGGTTCATATCATATTTTTATAGCGTTAAACTGTTATGTTCATGTATTATAAGAATATACCTGACTAATAATGTTTAATTTGTTTTAATTCCGAATTTTATAGGCTACTCACGGGCGAAACTTAGCTTGCAGTGGCGCAAAGGAGATTCAAATCAGCCCAAACTTCTGCATCGTGAACGTGTATTGCATTAAATTGTTAAATTCATTTACCTTAAGATTATATCTAATGGTATTCTATGTAATCAATTATATTAATTTTTGCACAAGAATTGTCTAGATTTTTCTATTAATACAGATTTTCATAGGCTACTCATGCGAGAAAACGGGAGCTGTCGTTAGCGCAAAGGAGATTCAAATCAGCCCAAGATACACAATGGTGAGATTTTATTGCATTAACTTGTTATATTTATGCACGCCAATATCGTATATAATCATTAATGTTTATTTTGGGATATAAATTGTCTGTTTTCTTCTTCTGATTTTCATAGACTATACTCACGGGCGAAAAGAAGATGGCGGTGGCGCAAAGGACTTTTATATCACCCCCAAACTTTTCACTTTATGAACGAATTCTGTGAACATTGGCATTAATTGCAACTTTCGAAGGTTAGTCACATGTGAAAATAGACAACAGAAAACTCACAGGCGAAAAGCAACTGGCGACGGCAAAAAGGAGATTTAATTCACGCGGTACCTGAATATTGATGATTTTGTAACAATTTTTCTATTAAATTTATTCAATCCTTTTCGTTTCACAAACGAGAAGTCTTGTTGGTTTTAAATGGTCTTGTGATGGTTCTGTTGTTGTTGATGATCTTTATCATTTTTTTTACTTACTTACTTACTCACATCAATTAATTTTGTTCTTGTTAATTAGAAAAGCCAGCGCGTTACACTTTAAAAATTTTCAACACTTAATTTAATTGGGTGGCAATGAAACGTTCCATAATGTCACACCTTTAATTAATCCAAATTATGTCGGTATACCTTTTTTGTCAAATTAATGGCCTAACATACCGCTATTAATTGTGCTATTTCATCATTAAATTCAGTACTCAAATTGTTCAAACTGTTGAAAATTGCTCCTTCTGAAAAATGTATATAAACCAGATTATATCGCATTCTTTTTCATATGCGACAATTTTGCTAGGAACTATGTGGTAATTTTGTTTAGCGACTGTTCACTTTTTTTTTATCAAAATGCCGAAAAAAAATCATCCGTGTAACGTGTGTTTGCAAAATTGTGTGGATTATTGTATTCTTTGTGAGGTAAGTCTTTATCCTTATTTTCTATCTTTACATCTTCCCCCAAACGACATATTAATACTGGCCAATTTAAACGTTTCCAAAAACAAGACCAGGTTGCGAAGAAATAGAGAAAAACGAAGATAATGCTGATCATCATCATTTTCTCCTTATACTCCCCTATTTTCTGATCTAGATCCAAACAAGGATAATATATTTATCAAAATTTACACTCTTGGTTTTGGCAACTGTTCACTGGGAACAGTATTACAATTACAGTTTCTGAAATGGAAATCTATTGCAGACGAGAAACTAGATAAAAGTTGCATTTAAAGTAGTATTTTGACAGTGTTATTGCAAAACATTTTAACTAGAGCTTGATTAAGCTTGAGTTACGAGGTTTTCCAATAACTCGGACGATTTGTGTAAACGCACGTTGAATTACGGATAAAATAAGACAAAAATGAACAAATACTTGTCACAAACATATATTTTTCGCCATGCCTAGAAAATCATTGAAAAATGGCATAAAAGGATCACAATTTAACCCTTTCCCACACAAGACCTGGTTTTGACGTCCCTATTAGGCAAGGCTTTGGAAAACATTGAAACAAAAGAAGAAACTGCTGATAACCAGCAGTTTCTCCTTTTGTGTCAATATTTTCTGTGCCATATTTTACACAAATCCTGTCCTTAATAACATCCATTTTGTCATTTGTGGCACTTTTTGAAGTGGACCAACCTAAAATTTTGTCGTTTGGGAAAGGGTTAACCCATTACTGTCCACATTTTACACCTTCACAAGAAAAGGTTCGGGGAAACATTGTGGAAAATGAAGAAATTGCTTGTCACAAGCAATTTCCTCATTTCCAACAATATTTTCTACACAAAAATACAAAAAAAGTTAATTTTCATTCATTTCTAATTGTCGTCTGCATCATCTTGAATTTGGCACCCCAAGTGTCGTTTGCTAATGGGTTAAGGTTTTGGTTTGATTTCTCAGATACAAAGTTGATTTACAATATGTGAAAGTCGAGATTTCTCTTGCATGTAAACGACGGGGAAGTGCAAAAAATTTGTTTGATATTAATATTTCTGTAATACATGAAAATGACCGATTTTGGAAAAGCCGTTTGAAGCAGAGAGTGCGGGAAAAAGTCATTGATCTTTAAGTCATTGATTTTTAATTTGATCTTTCTAGATCTTTTCTTACGTATATTTCCCCATCATCTCTGTTTACAAATCTGTCACATGCTGGGAAATAGAAATCATTTAAATGTTTTGTCACATAATTCCCCGCCGTGACATTCGGGGGTTATCCTTAATCAAAGGTGACACATGATCCGACAAAAAAACCTGAAAATGGATAGAAGGGATTCTCGATCGTGATATACATGTATATCAAATATAGCCAACAGTTGACTCTTTCCTAAACGAAATATGTCTAATTTTAGACATATTCATTCAGATAACTCGCCTGAAAACTGATGTTTCAATTGAATAAATAATAAATGTGTTAGCACAGAAAATATTGAGGGAGATAAGAAATATGCTTTTTCTTTCAATATTTTCCAATCCGTCAGTACTACGGACATCAAACTGGCGACGTTTCGTTTCGGAAAGGGTCATTGAAAGCGCGTGTCAAACTTTTGACTTCCGATAAACAGTAGCTTGTAAGCGATGTTGTAATGGCAATGTTCTGGTGTTTCACATTTGAAAGTCCACACACCCTTAGTCCTTTTAACCCTTTCCCAAACAGTGACACTTTAATGCCATTTTAGAAAAATGCATGGGAAAACATTGTCGAAAATGAATAAATTGTTTTTTTCAATGGTTCCCAACCAAAATGCAAAGAAATTTTCAAAAACTTGAATGTGTCGAATGCAACACCTTTCAAATGGGAATAATTCAAAATAATGCCGTCTGGTAATGGGTTAACCGACGTTCTTATACTGACTATTTATAAATTAGAAGGGTGCTGCAAACATAATCCTAATTGTAACATTATATTATATGTTTGTGATGACATAGATGTTTGACAAAACATTGACAGAAAATAAGAAATGGCTTATATCATCAATAGTAATTTTCCTTTCCATCAATACTTAACCCTTTCCCGAACAACAAAATTTTAGGTTGTTCTAATTTGAAGGTTGCTGCAGACAACAAAATTGATTTTAAAAAAAGAAAGGGGTTTGGCATGATCAAGTCCAGAAATGTCGAGGCAAAAGGAGAAAATGTTGTTAGCCTCAATGTTTTCCCATTTTTTACAATAATGGGCGTCAAAACCAGGCATTGTTTGGGAAATGGTTAACCCGAACTTACCGTGTCAATCAATGATTTCTACCAATATAGACCAATATGGAATTTTAATCGCTAGAAATTGTCGTCTGTAACTTATTTGCATTGGAAATATCTTAAATTGTGCAATTTAAAATTAATTTCATTCGTTCGATATTGCCGTCTGCTCAGCTAAACCCTTTCCAAAGCCACATTTAAGAATGTTCCAATTATCAGCATTGTTTTTTCTTTAACCTTGATGTTTTCCAAAGCATAGGCCTATTCTTTTAAGGAAGTCAAAATCAAAACTTGTATGGGAAATTAAATTTGGAAAACAGGGGAATTTTCAGGGGAATTTTCGCGTCATTATAATTATGGTGAATCCCGACAGAGCTTACTTAGTAGGCCTACCGTTGTTGCGTAATTCGTGGTGAGGAAGGATTGATCGAAAACACAATATTAAACTTTATTTTATTATTTTATTAATAGAACATAACATTATGATTACCAAAGTAAGACTCCCTGGTTAACCCATTACCAAACGACAAAATTTTAGGGTGGTCCAAATTGAAAGATCCTGCAGACGACAATTTCTAGTGAATGGAATATTTAAGTTTTAGGTCTTTTTGGGTGGAAAACATTGTGGGAAATGAAGACATTGCTTGTCACAAGCAATTTCTTCATTTTCCATGATGTTTTCCATGGCCATTGTTTTTTGAAGAGTCATTGTGTGGTAATGGGTTAAAGATATGAGTTTAAAGGGGGAATTGCACTTAAAATCATGCAAATTTTCCGAGAACTTCGTACAAAATAAATATGTATTATGAAAATATGGCCTTTAAATTGCATCTATGCCAAATCTTTCTATCTTGAGTATTGGCTAGGATGTCGACGGATTTAAAACCCCATATGTTCCATTATTGTAAATATTATCCCCGGGACAACAAATCATAGGGTTTTAAATCCGTCGACATCTAAGCCAATACACAAGGTAGAAAGCTAAGATTTGGCATATATGCAATTTAAAGACCATATCTTGATAAATTATAAATAATAATAATATATATTTATTTTTTTGTACGAAGTTCTCGGAAAATTTGCAAGATGTTAAGTGTTATTCTGCCTTTAAACAAATGAGATAAAAAAGAAAAATGATATCAACATTTCCTAATTTTGTCTAAATGTTGCTTATGGTAAACTGTGAAATGTTTCGATTTTAGGTTAATAAGCAATATGCGATTATTGACTAAAATCTAAACCTTTCAACGCGATAATGTGAATATCATTTAGATACAATGATACAATGTCTCATTAAATGGTTTTTAAAAACTGATCTATGATAGTATGTTTCATGACGTCCATCCCGCCTTCTTTAAAGCCGGGATGAACTAAATCAATGTCATAATGTTTAGGGTATTTAAGTTTTTTATGTATGTCTATAAAGTCGTCTTTCAATGTTCTTTTTAACTTTTTATTGATTGAACGCCTCATTACATTAAATACAAATCAGCAAATGAACAATCATCATTGAAACATACAACATACAACTTGGGAGATTTCTTTGTTACTCCCACAACATATAAAGACCTGTCAGTTATCAGGCGATCAACGATGGACCATCCAATATGTTTTGGTCCAACGTTTATACACACAAACTCTTCTACGAAAACCTATTGTCACTTTCTGCATCAAATAGCAGACAACCTCACAGAGGACGAACTGACAAATCTTGTCATTGGTTCAGATGAGGAGCTAGCATTCAAGAATGCTATAAAAAGATGCTTTCCTAATTCAACACATGTTCTTTGTACAAGACATTTAAGAAATAACATTATCAAATATATGGAGGACAATGCCAAGCTTAACGCCCAAGAAAGAAATGCTATTCTTGCATCTTTGTTTGGCGAATTAGGCTTGGTGTATTCTCAAGACCAAGACACACTCAATCAGAGAATTGCAAACGCAAAGTCTGCAATTCCTGATAGAGCCGAAAACACGTGTCTAGTTCGACACCTGGAACAACGTGTCATTCCTTTGTTGAAACATCATGTAATTGAACCAGTGATGAACAATCGGATACATGTCATGTGGACATCCAATAATGCAGAAAGTGCCAACCACGTCCTCAAAGCTGCAAGCAATTGGAAAGCACAAGACCTTTGCAAATTTATAAAAACTTGGCAAACAATTGTTGAGGCAGAATACAAAGAAAGGGAAAGAGCCCTAAGAGATATGGGTAATTTCAAACTTTCTCCACCTTTCCTTCATCATTTGGTCCCAATAGATTCATGGGCGGGACTCTGTAAAGAACAACAACTGAAAAGAATAAGAAAATTCAAAATGGACAAGGGGAGAAAATTACAAAATGAAGTTGTATCTACGAATGGTCTTCGGACAGTAGTTACAACGCCAACTGCTGGCAAAAAGCCTCATCAGACGAAAAGAAAAAGGGCCGAGAGGACAAGAACTCCGGCCTCAAAGAGGCGTTTAATTGAATAGAGAAATTACTAAGAAAGTAATATGAGAATAAGAGCGCAAATAAGGGGAAATGGTTTTTCTTCCCTTGGTGTAACCACACTCTAAAATAATTATATGAGAAAAGCAATTAAAACTGTGCCTATGCATGTGAACGCTCTGTTAATGTCAGTTCACGCACTAATATAAATGATAAATTTGATGTCTTTGAACCGATTGGCCATGCATCGGTCAGCAGACGAAAAGAAAAGGGGCCGAGAGGACAAGAACTCCGGCTTCAAAAAGGCTTTTAATTGAATAGAGAATAATATGAGAATAAGAGCGCAAATAAGGGGAAATGGGTTTTCTTCCCTTGGTGTAACCACACTCTAGAATATTTGTATGAGAAAAGCAATTAAAACAGTACATGTGCGTGTGACCGCTCCTTTAAAGCGAGTTCACGGACTAAAATTAATAATAGACTTGATGTCTTTGAACGATTGGACATGCGTCTGTCACAATTTGTTAACAACCCCCTACCCCCACAATCATCCATCGCACAATTGATCTTTCAAACATAAACCGTTTTGTTTGAGGCGTTAGGGCCGAGACGTTGTCCCCCTTTCACGTCATACAAAGCGTCTGAGAGATACTAATCTAGCACGGTATATTGTCCGCTCTGTGTGTTTTTTTATAATGTTATATTGCGTTTTTATTCACCTGAAAGGGTGTGGCTAAGCCAAAAGGTTATTCGACGAGTTTACTTCTCGATACCTTGGTTAACATAAGGGAAAAACGTGCGGCACGAGCATGAAAACATTTCGAAATTGAAAGACTGTGCGATTGTAAAACGTGTTATTAAAAAACCTCGTAAATACAGCTTGATTCAAGCTGCAGTTACAATAATTTGCAATAACGCCGACGATTTACCGCTAATTGAAAACGCTGTTTCTCCTCAGTCTTCAATGTAATAACCGTTTACTAGGCTCCGCCCTTTCTCCCGAAAAAAATCAGAATATACCATATATGACAATTTGCCAAACTATTTCATGTCGAATCGAATGTAACAGAGCTGGGATATGGAAATTGGACAAAGGTACCAACAAGTCTGGTTTATTATCATTTAAAATAGATCTAGATCATATTATATGTTTGTTGCTTGTAATTGAGATCATTAAAGAGACTAGCTTAGATCTTGACAAGGCTGTGCGTATGTACATGCTGATTCGAATCCATGTTGATCTCAATTGGCATAAATCCACATTTACAGATCCCGGCTCAATTTATGTATGTTTGTATATGATTATTTGTAGTTTAAGCACATACGTGCAATATCATTAATATTCTACTAATCATCCTATTGTATTTGTTCAATTGTGATACTAAACCATGTTGGTGATCATCTACTGCGTTCATTAAGGAACTATAGTCGACAAAGGAAAGGAATTGAAAGACACTATCAATTACCCTCCTTTTCCTACTATTTTTCATTGGCTATCACTCACTAAGAAAATGTGAGCATGTTTTCATTTGTTACATAATTCATTCTTTCCAAATATTAAATTGTTAAAAAATTAGAAATAAAAATATTTCATTTGTTCATTAATATTTCATTTCTCACAAATTTTATTGTCTGCAATTGACTCACTTAACCCTTTCCCAAACGACACAATTGTAGGGTGATCAACTTGCCACAAACGACAAAATGGATATTAATAAAAAAAGGATTTATGCAAAATATGGCACAGAAAATATTGAGACAAAAGGAGAAACTGCTGGTTATCAGCAGTTTCTTCTTTTGTTTCAATGTTTTCCCAAGCCCTTTCTATTAGGGACGTCAAAACCAGGTCTTGTTTGGGAAAGGGTTAAGATAGAGAGAAAAATTCACAGTGGCTAATCTACGTGTTTGGGTTTGGAAACGTATGTACATGTTCGCTTCAATGTGTTTTTATTTTCTTAAAATTTATGGACGTAAACTCAGCAGTGGGGTTCAGTCTATGTCGTCAAAATCTGTTGAGTATCAGCTTAGAACTATGAAAATTGAAACGGGTGAATTTTAGGTGTGTTCTTAAAAAAAGTGATGTGGGTTAGCCACCATGAAGTTGACTCTTTCGCAGACAAGCTTTGTTTATCTTTTTCCCGAAACAAATGGCGTTTGGAACACATAGTGGCAAAGGAAGAAAAAATGCTATGAAGTAGTAGATCTTTTTTCTTCGTCTGCCCCGATATGGCTTTTTTCTTTACTACACAGTATAAGAATCGAGCTTTCAATATGTTTTGACCAGAAACATTGTATTTCGAATTTTATGTTATAAAGCCCAAGGAAAATGTAATGTATTATAACTGATATGATTTATGAATGTATTGTGTAGGTCTGTGCCTACTTTATTTGCTTTTGCCAGTGTTGTAAATGCTGTATTGCTTTTTTTTATATTGAATGTTTTCAAAATCAACCATTTCCCAGACAAAAGAATCTAAAAAAATGCCCCTTCCCATCAGTGTTCTTTTTCGCTCAACCTTAGCATGAAATAGCACATATTTCTGTCATGTATATATTCAATGTTTCGTCTGTCTTTTTTCTATATTTGTCGTTTGGAAATGCTTCCAGTATGAGTTGTTCGTTTTCAACTAAGGTCGATAAATTATGTCATACCACAAGAGACTATTCATTAGCAAAATGTGTGATTTATGTAGTGCATTGTTTATACATGTAATTATGAACAAACATGCTTAAAGTAGAATACCCATAATGTGGCCATTTTGAGATTCATAAAACATCGGCTTTTTTCGAGCGTCGTAATCGTATCCGAACCTATTCGGGCGCGGTCGTAAGCACTCAGCGATCGAAAGTTCCTCGCGAATCTCTTTGGGGGTATTCTACCTTAAGCACTTGACCCTTTTCCGAAACAAAACAAATGTAGGAAAGCTCAACAGGAATGCTGCTATTGGCACGAAAATGGGATGTACAACAATTATACAGAAAATATAAAGGCAAAATGAGAAAATGCTTGTTCGAAGCATTGTCTTATTTTATTTCAATGTTTTCCGAAGCTATTTCAATTGTGACCGCCAAAACCAGGGGCAGTATTCAACAACCTGTAGTAAGTTATTCACCATCTATTAAAATCAATTTTCGATGAACAGAAAGTGCGAGCATGTTAAGTTAGATACATACTTGGATTAGAAGAACAATTTTCATTAGAACTTACCTTGGGCAGAAATGATTTCCCCATACAGATTGACAAATCCATACGGGGTTTCTGGACTATAATACGAGGTTGCATGTTCGGAACCTAGCACGGGTCACTTTAAATAATTTGAGCAATCTATGAATATGTATGATATAACATCATTGGAACAATTATGTGAAATCATTCGATATGTTTATACATGAACATTGGTTTTTTGTAACACATGCTAATATTTTTGCATAAATAAGTGTAAAATATTTCACATGCACACTTTCATTGGGTGTCAGTATCACTGGTGGTGAACTAAAACAATTTTCGATACAACAAGGTAAAGATATTTTGCGTTAAAATGTGAGTATAGATTTTTTCTTATGACAATGAACTTGTTCTAAAAACAGACCGGGTTTACCGTTTTGTATTGACAAACTGTCTGTGTTGTTATAAAATCTCGTAAGTACGGCTTCGATAAAGCCGTAGTTACGATATTTTATAATAACACCGACGGAATACATTGATCGCGAAAAAACGCCCCTCGCTTTGGCCGAGTTCACCACCAATGAGCATAACTCATTGTTTTAATCATAATGTTATTATAATATGCTTATGAATGCTAATTTTGTAAACCGTTTTTGTTTCTCATGATGTTTGATAAAAAAATAAATATGCAAACTATGTGACCACCACCACCACCACCACAACAACAACAACAACAACAATAAAGCTTTAAACATAGCCATATTTAGATTTAATTTGAATCGAGAAAATTGCTCCAATCTATCAATTCATGAAGTTGGTTAATGCAGTGAAGATCTGTAAGTTGTTACCTGCCTCATTAACCAGGCTACACAATGTATACATGTATACATGTATATCCATTTGACGATTGCATTGAATTAAGCAATGTGGAAAGAACTGAACTGAGCAAATATTTATTGACAAAAACTGTACTTGCAATGTATTTATCACAAATGAAATGATATTCATTTTGTGACTACGATTCGATGCAATGATATTGACTCAAGGAATTTCTAATTTGAAAGAAAGTAAGATTTAGCATCGGGATCCAAGACACAAGCATCATGTAGAACTTTACAAACGGTATCTTCTGTATCTGTAAATAAAATGAAACTTGAAAATTAAAAGTGAAATAAACTTACCTGTGACAGGAGAACAGGTCATTTGCTAAACAAATAACTGCATACATACAATACAACAGAAACGCATGCATAGCAAACTAAACTGGAACTGTATAGAAACACAAACACACGCATGCATGCAAGCCACGATGAAATCACATTCTCTTAGTAAATAAGAGTATAGGTTGTTATCAAATACAACCATATGCCCTATGACATTAACACATGCACAGCAAAACAGACTTGAATTAAATAGGAAGTCACACATGCATGCATTTGGGCCATGGTGAGAGCGCCTCCTCGTGGTGTGGCCTGGATTCCATATTCAGATAATAGGAAATAATTTGAATTATGGAAACTGAACGCTCTAAATTATAAAAAACACAAACAATATTTCTGATCATATATGACTGATCTGGGGAAAAAGGCAGTTTGAATCGGAGAATGGGAATCTCCTTTGCGTCGCCGCCAGTTTTTTTGCCTGTCAGTATAGGCCTAAACTATGAAAATAGGAATTAATAAAATAGTTTTAAGACACTTTTTCTCAAAAAAAAAATCTTTATTGAATAGAAATAAATAATATAAACATTATTAGTTAATATAGTTAATATATGATCTTAAAATGTATAAATATAACACATAATCATGATTACGAAGTTTAGACTGCTCCTTCCCCCCCGTGAGTATAGCATATAAAAACGGTAAAAATAGGAATTGGGCTAATACAAAAACCGGACACTTTTTCTAAAATAAATACAAAACACATTATTGATTAGATATGATTTTAGAATACTTGAAAATAACAGTTTAATGCGATAGAAATTCATAATAAAGAAGTTTGGGCTGATAAGAATCTCCTTTGCGCCACCGCCAGCTCCTTTTCGCCCGTGAGTATGAAAATCAGAATTTATACAAAAAACAGAGACTTTATATACCAAAAAATCAACATTATTGATTAGATATGATCTGAAAATACATGTATATAGCAATTTGATGCAATAAAAATTCGTGATTAAGGAGATTAAGCTGATTTAAATCTCCTTTGCGCCACCGCAAGCTTCTTTTCGCCCATGAGTATAGCCTATGAGAATCGGATTTAGTCCACAAATCAAACATTTTTCCTAAAGAAATACACATTATTGAGTAGATAAGATCTAAAAATGCATAAATATTACAATCTATTGGGATGAAAATTTATTATTAAAAATTTTATACTGATACAAATCTCCTTTGCGCCGCCCAGCTACATCTCGCCTGTGAGTAGCACATGAAAGTCGGAATTTAGGCTATACAAAAAACAGACACTTTTTTATCGAGAAATATACATTATTGACTACATACGATCTTAAAATATGTGAATATTACAATGAAATGTGATGAAAATTCATGATTAAGGAGATTAAGCTGATTTGAATCTCCTTTGCGCCACCGCAAGCTCCTTTTCGCCCATGAGTATAGCCTATGAAAATCGGATTTAATACACAAATCAAACATTTTTCGTAAACAAATACACATTATTGAATAGATAAGATCTTAAATTGCATAAATATTACAATCTATTGGGATGAAAATTTATTATTAAAAAGTTTATACTGATACAAATCTCCTTTGCGCCGCCCAGCTACATCTCGTCTGTGAGTAGCATATGAAAATCGGAATTTATACAAAAAAACAGACATCTTTGGTCGAAAAAATAGACATTATTGATTAGATATGATCTTAAATTATATGAATATTACAATTAAATGCGATAAAAATGCATGATAAAGGAGTTTGGGCTGATATGAATCTCCTTTGCGCCGCCGCCAGCTCCTTTTCGACCATGAGTAGCCTTTGATAATAGGAATCAACACGAAAATCAGACACTTAATGTCCCAAAATAAACATTATTGACTAGATTTAATCGTAAAATACATGAATATAACAATCAAATACGATTAACAATCATGAGTTAGGAGTTTGGGATGATATAAATCTCCTTTGCGTCGCCTTCAGGCCTTTTCGTCCGTGAGTAGCCTATTGAATCGGATTCAACACGAAAATCAGACACTTTATGTCCCAAAATAAACATTATTGACTAGATTTAATCGTAAAATACATGAATATAACAATTTAATACGAAAAACAAACATGATTTAGGAGTTTTGGATGATATAAATGTCCTTTGCGTCGCCTTCAGGTCCTTTGCGTCCTTTGCGCCAAAAACAGGTCCTTTGCGTGTTTTAGTCCAACCCCAAGAAATTGTTACAAACTTTTGATAGATCTAGATCTACGTTAGCCAACATTGACAAATTTCAATATTAGCGGGATCGGGGAACAAAAATTCAGATGAAATTTTGTAGGCCCCAGTAATGGATCCAAAGTGGGTTAGGGGGGGGACGAACATTTTATTTCAATTTCATGTAGAAATTCAGTAAAATTTGTGTGATTTTAGGAAAACGAAACTCCCTCCTATATGTTCGAACTCCGTCCACAGAAACCCTGGATCCGCAGCTGGGCCCAGATCTACATAGGCATATTTGTTCGCGTATACTGACCGACATTATAGGGTGAATGATTTAGCTCAACCGGGTAGTTCGCGAATACAGACTGACATTATAGGATGAATGATTTAGCTCCACCGGGTAGTTCGCGTAGACAGACCGACATTATAGGATGAATGATTTAGCTCCTACGGGTAGTTTGCGTATACAGACCGACATTATAGGATGAATGATATAGCTCCACCGATTGGTTCACGTATACTGACCGACATTATAGGATGAATGATTTAGCTCCATTAGGTAGTTTGCGTATACTGACCGACATTATAGGATGAAGGAATTAGCTCCACCAGGTAGTTCGCGTATACAGACCGACATTATAGGATGAATGATTTAGCTCCTACGGGTAGTTCGCGTATACTGACCGACATTATAGGATGAATGATATAGCTCCACCAATTGGTTCGTGTATACTGACCGACATTATAGGACGAATGATTTAGCTCAACCAGGTAGTTCGCGTTTACTGACCGACATTATAGGATGAATGCTATAGCTCCACCGATTGGTTCGAGTATACTGTCCAACATTATAGGATGAATGATTTAGCTCAACCGGGTATTTCGCGTATACTGACCGACATTATAGGATGAATGATTTAGCTCCATTAGGTAGTTTGCGTATACTGACCGACATTATAGGATGAATGAATTAGCTCCACCAGGTAGTTCGCCTATACTGACCGACATTATATGATGAATGATTCAGCTCAACCGGGTAGTTTGTGTATACTGACTGACATTATAGGATGAATGATAAATAAAACTCCATCGGGTAGTTCGCGTATACTGACCGACATTATAGGAAGAATGATTTAGCTTCACCGGGTAGTTCACGTATACTGACCGACATTATAGGATGAATGATTTAGCTTCACCGGGTAGCTCACGTATACTGACCAATATTATAGGATGAATGATTTTTTTTCAATTGGTAATAACATGTAATTTCAACACACAAAATATAAATAAATTCTATTATTGGGAAAAGATTTAGGAATCTGGAGCATTCCCCCTTAAAGGGTGAAATGTTCCGTAATAAAACTTGCTTACTTTCAAGGAGTTGTTTTTTGTTGTTTTTTTTTCAAAATGCCACTTTTGTCAACTAAAATTTCCTATTAGACCTGATTACATAAATTGCATCTTATTTTAAAAAAAATCCAATAGATAGGTTGTTAGGATGCTCATAACAATACATACAATCGTAGTTCATAAACAGAATAGGCCTACAGACATTTACAATCTGTAAATAATGTTACGAAATGGAATAGTAAGAATTACTACATCATTTTCCAATATAATTAATCAGAATCGAGAAGCCATATCACCATTATGACAATATTGTCTATAAATTGGACGATATGCATTGTTTTGTACATGTAGACGAACTAGTAAAATTAAGGTACGAAATTTCTAGGGTACGAATCATTTTCGGAAAACCGGAAGCTGTTTTTCGGTTCGGTGCAGAACTTCGGCTGTTCGGTACCGAACATGTTTTCAAATAAAAACAGCCAAATATGGTTTGTTTTGTGATCTGTTAAGTTTCCTTCTCAAAAGGAATATGTTTAAGATGAGTTCTGCATCGAGAGAACGCCGTTATACATCAAAATATCAATATAATCGCTATATTACGCAGTTTCGAAACTGCATAAAATGAGTTCCGTAACATCTATGCAGTCTTAAGACTGCATAGTTTCAAGTTTGCTTACGACATATACAAACCAAATGCCTAGGTGGGTAAATCCTGTCGGCAAACTATTGTAGTTACTGGAAATGGATGTAAGATGTATTGATCTCCTGATTTCTGTATCTTGCGATCAACTTTATGTCAGAGGGTCGTGAAAAATGTCAACTCCGTTATTTATCTTTCTTTGCTCCTGTTAATCAATTAAATGAAAATTTCCAAATAAATTAGCACACGAGGAGAAAGAAATAACCCTTTTAATTGGATTCCCAATAGAAATGTGTTTATCTTTTGCTTTTATCAAGAATAAAAACTGTATCTAGAAGCTGAATTTAAAATATTAGTATTATTTCACCATTTCAACTAGTTCTGCTCCAAATTTGGTAACTGTAACAAAGTTACAAATGTCCTCTTAGTAGGCAAATGATTTTTTTTCATTGACTATTCATGATTATAGTGGAAATGACGAACAATTCTTTTTTTAAAACCAATAAAAACTGAGGTGTTACGGAGGTGACTATATGTAACGGGGTTGATGCAACGGAGTTGACAGTAGTAATTCAATATCGTAACGGAGATGACTCACACGTATACAAGAAATCAGAAGAAAATGTGTTAATATTGTCTTTAACTATAATTGCATTTCAACAACACAAACTTAACCAATTCTTTCTCAATTAAATCCCACAATTTTTAAGGTATTTGACAGCGTCGCGATGCTACGTACAAGGTCTGTTTTTTTGCTATCTATAATTTTAAAATGAGAGACTATATTGAACATATATATTTGGCCATACATTGCACTACTAGTTAATTAAATTCATCAATGAACGATACACATTCAATAGTAAATTCTGAATAATCAACCATGAGGCGTTAAAATGTACCCACTTTCCCACACCTTGACATTGATATCACTTAAATCAATCAGACTTGTGAAGAAATATTACAGTTATAACCTCTCCATGGATCTATATCTATACTTCTGATCTAATTTTACTTTTTTGCAGGAAACAAGACTTGTAGACAGACACATGGTCATATTTAAGTAAACGTTTCTCCTTTCATTCGAAATTATATTTGTCCGATGCGAATAGCCTAAAGGTCTGCAATGGTGATTGTTATTTGTCCGGTGCTGGATGATTATTCCTTTGGTACCGGACAAATATCACTAACTATGCATTAGCCAATTGTGCGATAAAGTATGGATATAGTTTATAAGGTCTATATAATCATATACAGATCGATTCTCACAGCTTCTAGTTGAAAGGAGTGTAACTACTATTAAATCGCTACTATGTAGGCCGGAGAATGTAGGCTGGAGAACCTTTACATTGGTTCCTGTCGTTACGCTCACCAATACTGGCACTACATTCTTTCTGAGCACCCAACTTATGTTTAGGAATATCTACACATTGATTGGGGACAATTACCAACGGATACTCGCTCTAGTCATAGGATCGAACCATTAGATTATAACTGCATACTCATCCCCTTTTCTGTATCTCTCATTTCCGTTCTTCACCTGGAGTCTCATTATCTTTAAATTCTCTATCTCTCTCAATTTCTGTTTCCCCTCTTCTCTGTCTCATTCGGCATTTATCATGATTTTTTTTATTCTTTCTATCTTTCCACCTCCTTTGTTATCCATCTCTTAATCATTTTGTCTCTACCACATTCTCTCTTGTATTCTCTCGGTATTTTGTTTTCTCTCCTTTGATCCGGTCTTTTTCCACATTCTCTTTCTCATTCACTAACTGTATCGTCGTCTTCTCTTTTTCGCTGTCTTTATTACTACTTCTCTCTTTTTCTCCTTTGCTGTATTACTACTTGCCATTAGTCTTTAAATCTTTAACATTTACTTGCTCACTATTTTCAATTTCTGTTCCCCGACTCTGTCTTCTTATCTCCATTTTCCTCTGGTTCATTCTCTCGTTTTTTTCTATCTCACCCCTTTTCCCCATTCTATATCTCTGTGTCTCTGCTCTCTTTTTCTCTCCCTTGTTCCCACTCTGTCTGTCATTCCTCTTTCGTTTCTCAGTCCATCTGTCCCTTTATCTCGTTCTCCCATCCCTCTGTTTCTTTGGCATTCCTTATATTTGTACCTTAGTCCCATCATTTCAAATTTCCCATTTCCCCCATTTCTCTCTCGTCTTTACTCTCTTATCCAACTCTCTCTTTTTAATCTCTCTCACCCACTCCTTATCTCCCTCTTTTCTCTTAGGTAACTAAATTTAAATGGCAATATGCCTATCTACAGATCTATCAATAATATTAGTCTAGGAGCCAGCTTTTACAAAGGGGGTTAAATTAAAAGTTCTTGCAACCGGTGCCCTATAAAAATTGGAGTGGTATTTTTCAATATGTTAGGGTCCCACGCTTTGGTTAAGGGTGGATGACATGCTTAAAAGTGGTAGGATTTTTTTTAAAATCAAGGTCAAAGGTCATTCGGTGCACTTTTCATACATACCTCCTAATATACCCCATAACTTACTCATTTTTTAAGCTAAAACAATTATTTTGGTATCAAAATAAAGCTGATAAATTGCACTTTGACTTACATGAATGATAAACAGCTTTTTGATTTTGTATTTTTGTGAATATTGATAAATATAGCAAAAATTGGCAAAAAATCACCAAAATAAGTTTTGTCTACAAGTGAAAAAAAAGTTTTTAAAATACAAAAGGTATGTTTGTGTGGTTGAAGTCATACTTAAAAATTGCCCAGAAACCTGTTCTTGGGTTATATGTATTTCTTCACAGAATTAGTCTTTAGCCTAGGCTTGTAGTCATAGCTTAAAGTGGGTGGGGTAAATTTTCCCAAAAATTACAAAATATGCAAACATTGATGTAACAAAAAATCTTACACATAAATGTGATGTTTTAGTAGAAATTATGCTTTTGAAATCATATTTGCAGTGATTTGTAAAGCTTTTAATATATGTTCCTTGAAATTAATTAGAATTTTAAGAGCCAAAATAACAATTCAATTAAACAGCATGTGGGATGGATACAGATTATATCAACACCATAATGTCAAAGCAATGACTCTTAAAACGAATATTTATCAAGTATCAATGTACTAGAAATCGGCAGCTGAAAATATTCCCCAGACCCATGCCAGATTTTTTTTAGGAATTAGAACAACATGGGACGGTCAGAGTTTGCATTGTTGAGTAGTGCATTACTTTTATAGAGCCAAAGGGAAAGGAATTTAGTGCTGGGACCAAATAGCTCATACACAAAATTTTGCGGTTCTATCATGTAATTTTACATATGATGAATAACACATCACTTGAAACACAGTTTACAGTTTAAGCGAATAAAACAATATCTCTGGTATGACATACTGTACTTATTAGGGATACAGATACATCTTTTTTTTTTTTCAAAATTATCTTTGTGTCTTGTCAAAAATGGCCAACTAAATTCAAGTTGGCCCCCATTGTGTATATCGAAAATTTAATATAGATAAAAATAAGACCACAAATTAGTCATTTTGATGCCCCCTATCGATAGATCGATGGCATAATATCTTACCGTTGTCGGTCTGTCTGTCCGTCCGTCCAGCTCGCAATCTGTCTGTCCGTCCGTCAGTTTGAAACTTAACATGAAAACTTAACATTGGCCTTTTCCTTCAAAAATATCCCACATGCAAAGCTCAAATTTGGTATGTAACCTTCTTTCAATGATATTTATCTGTTCCATGCAATATGAACTTCCTCAAGGTTATCCATTAACCCTAATCACCCCTTAAGGACAGATCCTCCATTTATTTCCCACGGTAAGAATTTTTTTATTTTTTCTGTACTGATATTTAGATATATGAGAAGTAAAAAAATGACTTAAAAACTATAGGTCACCAAGCGAATTAAAAAGTTATTGAATTTCAAGGGAGACTACTCTTGTCTAAAATTGCAAAAATGAGGTGTCACTTAAATACCCACAAAAAAGGTGTTCGAAATGACTAGGATTACATAAATAAGTCTTTATTGTGTTCAATATGTTTCATTCTGTCTAAATGAGTATCAATTTGGGAAAATTTAGTGATGATTTTGAAATTTTCAGTAAAACATTCTTTCAAAAGTAGCTGAAATTGCTCTTTTTTCGCAACGTTTCTGATAATAAAAAATATTCCAGCGGTAAGAATTTTTTTCTTTTTTGGTATAGACATAGTGCTTGGTCATACCTACAAAAACAAAAAAAGAAAAATATATCAAACCAAGCGTTTTTCTTAGTTATAAGTAAAATTTGGTTTACTTTTTACAGCTCTGTCCGAAATTGTTTCACTACTTTTATCCATTTTCTTCCTTATTACCAGCTTTAGATAATAAAACGTGTCATCTTTTGTGTCCATCTGAAGCGGACTATCTCATAAAGACACCACGTTGCTTTTGTTGCTCCGTTTCCTATCGCTAACGCCACATGTTGAACGCGTAACAGAAAGCGAAATGTACCATCCGAGTACTATTACACTTTAATTGACCAAACAGAGAAAATTGAAAAAACTGAAAAGGGCCTTGTCATTTATCAACCAAACATTAACTAAATGTAAGAAATACATTTGCAGAAAAGGCCAATTACTGAAACAGCTTTATTTCGTTATTTAGGATATGCGCAGTAAGTTGCGCAGTAACAACTGGAGGATCTGTCCTTAACATGAAATCTTAAAATTAAAACTAATTAACGTGAAAACTTAACATTGGCATTTTCGCCAAAAGTAGTTCACATACAAAGCTCAAATTCGGTACATGTATGTAACCTTATTTTAATATCTATCTGTTCCTTGCAATATTACCTTCCTCAAGCTCATCCATTAACCCTTATCAACCATTTACTTAAAAGCTTAACATGAAAACTTATCATTGGCCTTTTCATAGGCATTCGTGCTTCACAAACACATCTTGTTTCAAGATTGGGCTGAATTATATATAAATTCTTGACAGATAGCCTGCGATGTGCATTTTAGAAAGTAAGACCAATATAAAGAGTTTAATTTGTCAAATGATGACCCAAATGTCTTCTGCATGATAGTTGCGTAAAGCAGAAGTCGTGCATAAACTCTTTGTTTTGTTCATTTTATGTATCTTATATACTTTACTAAATATAATGTTCTTATATTCAACACTATCCTCATCATCATCATCAACAGCAACAACAACAAAACAACAAGACACATGAAGCAATAACCAGATTTTTAATTTCCATAGCTACCCTATAAACACTTCAATACACTTAACTCAGGCCATATATTCTTATCATTATCACTGTCTAATGCACCAAGATACGTCTATTTATACACAGGTCTGACTCACAAACACATGCATCAGTGCATAAAAGATCTTCTCTTTGACACTTACACCTTCGCGTGTGGCAGTCAGTTTAACACGAGCATTTTGTGATGTCAATCAAAGCTAGAGGTGCAGGATCTTCACACATTCTTATAGGAACTAAATTGTTGTTGTCATTAACATTGGCTATTTCTCCAAAAGTATTCAACATAAAAAGCTCATTTGGTTTGTATGAGGGCTGTTAATAAAGTATCCGGAATTATGTCATAACTTTTTCATGTACTAACTGTTAGGATATTTTCAAAACTTAAAATTTAGGAAATTATGCTTTTGATCTAAGTCTTTGCATTAAGGTGCATTCTACAGTTGTTATGGCAACGTACGGCCATATTGAGCGGCGGAACTTAGGTCTGAGATGGATACGTCAGGAACGTCTGTCTTACACATCTAATATTTACATCTTTTCTATATATTTGCCACTGCACAATATCCACATTTCCCACATATGAATTTATTCCTCAAAGAAGCATCTGAACTGTATTTGGGAAATTCTAAAGATAGTTTCTGGGAAACAATTGGCAAGTCATTGACGATTTCGCCGACATCCAGATCTATTGAGGTCAGAAGCATCATGGGTAAAATCATTTGAGCCAGGATCTGGAAAACGTCCCTTATGGCATTTGAGAACAACATGGACCTAGATCAGCCTGTGTACACACGCAGTCTGATCAAGATCCTTCTTGTTCTCCAATAGCTTGTTCATGACCATTGAAACTCAAAATTAATAGAATGAATTCTTATTAGATTACATTTGACCACAGACTGACCTTAAAATTTGGCTTTGTAAAATGCTATAAGGGATATTTTCCCAGATCCTGGCTCATTTATAAATGCATTATACCTTTCATAAATGCTTGTTTTTCTCATAGAAGTATTGCTTTACGTGTTCATAATCATAAAGATCGTCTCTGATTTTAATTTTCCAATTTACACTCAAATCATTATTGAATACCATTGCCCTAGCACCATATTTGCTATATAAGCTAAGCGATGTATTCACCTACGGTTGTTTACGGAAATTAACTCCAAATGTCAGCTGACGGTGTTACGTTTGCCGAGAAAAATGACCCTATTTTTCCATAGCAACTGTCATATGCGCCCTTATCCAAACAGCAGCGTTTTTGTTGCAGGATCAAATGTATAATTCTTCAAAGCATATGTGTTTAAAATTTCATCTCGGTTGGTTTAAAAGTCAAAAAGTCATGCTACTGCAAACGACAAAATGGGTGATTTAAAAGATTTGATTTAAGTACAATATAGCATAGAAAACATTGAGGCAAAAGAAAATGCTGATAATCAGAATTTTCTCCTTTTGCATTCATTTTGCCCAAGCCTTTCTCCTAGGGACGTCAAAACGAGGTCTTGTGTGGGGAAAGGTTAATGATTTCTTTGATATAGATTACATAGATACTTACAATTGATAGATGCACAATTGATTACAACAACAGTTATTACCAGGAATAGTTTTAGCCATGTAATAAGTAAAACATTGTCCAGATTTTTGTTAGGTATATTTTTGTGGGGTTAGAGCTATAACAACCGTAGGTCCGACGATTTCCACTATTTTATACCAAAAGTTTCTCTGTGTCTACTCAAATATGTATTAGTCATGAATCAATAAACAAAGTTATGTTATCATGATGGGATTGTGAAGGATGGATCAACAACTGTGGTATCTTTATTTTCTACTATTTACTTGTAACATAATGTCACATGTAATGAATGATTTGCGTAATAAAAGATATATGGACTATTGGGTTCAATTTCTTGTACAATTAAAGCTTATTGGGTTACAAAATTGATTAAAAGACCAGAAACTCTATTGTCCCTTTTGAAGGCATGTACATAAACGAATATACTGTACTAACATGTTCATGGTTACTTTTGGAGACCTTCATAACCACACATCATAACAACCAGATTCCAGACTGATGATAGTGATATGTATTCACAGTATGCAATATTCTGTTCATAATTACATTTTATGTATACATGTTCGAATGTTCGCTACCAGGTGTAAGCATTGTACGTAATGACGGCAGTTTCGTAATTATCTTTAAAGAGACCCATGCTAGGTTGTCGGGCATACAAACATATATGTAATATGTTCACGAAATATTGTATGGAATGGTCGACCTGGATAGCTAGATCATTTCTGCACAAGGAAATTTCAAATAAAGTTCATTTAGTTCTTCTAAATTAAGTCTGTTCTTCTAAATAAAGTGTAAATAATTAACTTACCCGCACTTTATATTTATAGTAACATTTATGTGTCACTGAACCTTGATAGTAAAAAATTAAGTTCCAGCGCTAAAATTGTTTTCCTTTTGGCTCTATAAAAGCAATGCACTACACAACAAAGCAAATTCTGGCTGTCCCCATGTCGTTCTGATTCCTGAAAATCTGGCATGGGTCTAATGTCATATGCCCATAAGATAGAAAGAGGAATATGTTCATCTGTCGATGATGCTAATTTGGGTCTTGTTTTATATAAAAAAAAAAAACTTCGTTGATGTTTGATAAATATTCGTTTTAAGAGTCATTGCTTTGACATTATGGTGTTGATATAATCTGTATCCATCTCACATGCTGTTTTATTGAATTGTTATTTTGGCTCTTAAAATTCTAATTAATTTCCAGAAATATGCATTAAAAGCTTTACAAATCACTGCAAATATGATTTCAAAATCATAATTCCTACTAAACATCACATTTATGTGTAAGATTTTCTGTTACATCAATGTTTGCATATTTTGTAATTTTTGGGAAAATTTACCCCACCCACTTTTAGCTATGACTACAAGCCTAAGCTAAAGACTAATTCTGTGAAGAAATACATATAACTCAAGAACAGGTTTCTGGGCAATTTTTAAGTATGACTTCAACCACACAAACATACCTTTTGTATTTTAAAAACTTTTTTTTCACTTGTAGACAAAACTTATTTTGGTGATTTTTAGCCAATTTTTTCTATAATTATCAATATTCACAAAAATACAAAATCAAAAAGCTGTTTATCATTCATGTAAGTCAAAGTGCAATTTATCAGCTTTATTTTGATACCAAAATAATTGTTTTAGCTTAATAAATGAGTAAGTTATGGGGTATTTTAGGAGGTATGTATGAAAAGTGCACCGAATGACCTTTGACCTTGATTTTAAAAAAGTCCTACCACTTTCAAGCATGTCATCCACCCTTAACCAAAGCGTGGGACCCTAACTTATTGAAAAATACCACTCCAATTTTTATAGGGCGCCGGTTGCAAGAAAAGTTCCATACCAGGTCCTGGCTCCTAGACTATATGCTATTAAAATGATTTAGTTATTGATCAAGCAATTGTGGAATCATTTACAGTAAAGCAAGTTTGATGGTTCCATTCATGCTAATTTTACCGAGCGAATAGAAACTGTGTCACTTTTTTAGCTAATGCTAATTAGCCACTTTGGTAGGAATAGATTATTTGACAAAATGGCTTCTCGTCCGGTAGTGGACGAAAAGTATGAATAGCCACTGCCTTCAAGAAGGGGGGGGGGGGGGGGAGAAGAAGGAAATTCTGAAAATCTAGATAGATCTATAACCACAATAGGGAACGATTTTATCCAGTTGATTGTGACGTAAATTCGGACAAACAAAATAGTATTTCGTGAGTGTTGTAATAAAATCTCGTAACTACGGCTTGATTTAAGCCGTAGTTACGAGATTTTATAACAACACCGACGGTTTATCAAAACATAACGGTGAACCTAGTCTATTGTTAGCACACAATTCTTTGCCATTACAACTCCCTTACTGCATTGTAGTTACTGGTTTATTTTATATCTAGTGATAATGAAGCGGGCCAACCCTTTATCTCATTTTTAAGCAAAAAACAAAAGCTCTAGGACCTATTTTGTCATATTAGATATAAGTTCTACAGCACAATGTATAATATAAAAAAGTTAAAGTTTCTATTTAAAGTCTATTTTACTTTCGTATTCAACCGACTTTACACTTTAACCCACGATCACTGAGTCTCGAGTCGGCTGTTAACAGTCGGCGCCTTCGGCAGCCACAGCTCTTTAGCTTTCAACTCTCCCGTGTACCCATTTATACATCTGGGTGAAGAGGAGCAACGTGGAGCAATATGCCATTATATCATTATTCTGAAAGTGCTAACATAAATATTTGTCGAAAAGGTCAACTCCGTGACAATATTGTCAACACCGTTACAAAACATGTTGTAATGGAGTTGACCGTAACGGAGTTGATTAATTTTTGTATAGAGCTATCAATTTTAGGTACATGTACAGAAAAATGGGATAAATTCAATATTTAATCTCGAGAACGGAGTTGACCTTTTCTAGGTGAACTCATCGAACAGATGACCCACGTCTTACCGCTTCTTATTTTTATGCTCCCCGAAAAAAATTCGGGGGAGCATATAGTCGCCACGCTGTCCGTCCGTCCGTCTGTCTGTCCGTCTGTCCGTCCACAGCCAGATCTCAGCAACCCTTGGACCAAATTTAATGAAACTTCACATTTGAACTCCCTGTGATAATGCCTAGAGACATTTTTTCTCTGTTTCTTAATTTGAGGCTACGTCATGGAAAAAGGGGCCTTAATGTAAAAATTAGTTTTTCGCTAATTTCTCTTCATCTAATAGGCAGAATTTAATGAAATTTTCTGCATATATGATAAATGAGATGTTCTAGACCATATTATATAAAAATGTCTGTACAACAAATATGTCATGGGAAAAGGGGGCTTAATGTATGATAGTTTTTATTTCGTGACAAACACTTATTCGGGGAGCATAATCCGTCTATGACGGCTCTTGTTTGTTCATGCCTCCATCTGAACCATCTAACAAATCTATCCCGCTTTAAAAGCAGCCAAATATTGTATCATCATTTTATGTGTATATGGTAGACGTCACTTATTTTTACCTAATTCTTTGTGTTGTAACGGAGTTGACATTGATATCCCAGCTAGCAATTTATATGGGTCCCAAATGGGTCCCATATGGGCACCCTTATGGGTCCCATAAGGGCAACCCATATGGAACCCATAAAGGATGTGCAACCGGGGCCATATGGGTCCTATCTGGGCAGCCCATATACATGCAATATGGGACCCATATGGGTCCCAGAAGGGCAGACCCATATGGACAGCCCTTATAAAACCCATTTCCATTGGCTTTCATTTAATATTGATAGAAGTACAATACATTCCTGAGCATCACGCTCAGAAAGAAGTCTCTAATACCCATCGATGACGATTATTTAAGGTCTCGTCAGGTGTGTCTGACGACCTTGAGTAAACTTCTATGGAATGATCCAAAGGAAGTTTGGCATATTAGTAAGAACATTTTCAATGATTTCTATAACTATGTATATGTTTTTGATATATTGGAAATGTCTAGATTTATTTCTGTCCTTTTTTAAAAAATATCTACACAAAAATGTTTTTTTTAACAGAATCACATACGATTATCAAGCCAAATGCTTTCTTTACGTAAAAGCTATGTGAAAACATGATTTATTTTCAAGATTTTGAAATATTTCCCTTTAATATATACTGAGAGGCAAAAATAAGTATACACCCTAGTGCTTTCACGTTTTCCGAGAAGACGATTAATAGACTATGTACGATTTATAAATGCCACCGAATGTGATCGTTTATTGATGAAACTTTCTCCGCCTACCAGTTTGTCTGTCCTTCCTTCCGTTGCGAAGTTGTTTTCATATCGCACAACGTCATCGAAAAAGGGGACTTAATCAATTAATTAATGCAAATATTCACATCGACACAATCCCTACATTTCTGAACGGATTTGGATAGAATTTTCACGGAAAGTGCCCAGTCACCCAGGATCATGCGTAAATTGTTAGTGCTTTTCCATCTAACGATGCGCCATGGCAAAAGGTGCCTTGATGTAAACAAGTTATCCGACATAATTACTTCTAAATTTATAGACGGATTTTGACCAAATTTGCACAAAATGTTCCTAGCTACCCGAATAAGGGTTTATAGTGTCACGTTTCTTTCATAGTAAGCTGTGTCATAGAAAAATGGGTCCCATTGCCAAAAAGTAGAATATTGATCGATTTCTACCAGCCAACGAGAATTATGTTATACTGTCAGAGAAAATTTAAGCTTGTGATTTGTTGTGATAACGAATAAAGAAATCAAATACGGATGAACAGCAATATTTGATGCTCCACTAACTCGCACGTGCAAAGTTTGCAAAATCAGCATGTAGCAAAAGTATGGTCAAGCAATTCCATGAAAAATTTATCGACACCGTATTATTAGTTAATGAGTAGAAATAAATTTTACAAAATTTTGAGTAGATATGATGGAAATTAAGAGAGATATCGAAAAACAAAAAGTGTATACTTTCTTTTGCCTCTCAGTATACATAAAACTTCATGTAACACACTAGTTAATTGATTATGTTAGTAATTTGAGCTATCTAATTACAGTTTAAACGCCGTAAAAACGACAAAATATTAGGATGATCCAACATGGAGGCCACGGTTAAAAAATAATATTGGCAAAGAATGTGCTTCTGTACAATATAGCACAGAAAAACTTAGGCAAAAGAAGAAAATGCCGATTATCAACATTTGTTAATAGCTCTGTGTTTTTCGCAATTTACCTTTCTATTAGAGAAGCCACAAGGTTTTGTCGAGAAAGGACTCGATATGTATTATTGATGTTGCCTTACTTGTCATACTGAATCTAATGTTGTTGTTTTTTTCAATTTGTATTGATTTGTTGGTCATTAACTTTGGTGGATATATACTGACTGGCTTTAAAAACGCATCACTTATTTTTCAAAATATTTTCGTAGTTAAAGTCAACAGGATCAAATTTCTACTTCTGATATATATTTCAACCAATAAGACACGATATTCAATGGAATTTATTGCAGTCAGTTGCCACGTTATTTCCCATGACGTCAACGTGCAAAATATAGATAACGTTTACGTAACTACACCTTAGGTGACCAATTGGATTTTTGTTTTCATATTCCATATTCAAATGGTCAGGAGTTACTTTTATTTCTCAATCAATTTGATTGAACAAAAAATAAAGCCAAGAGACCAAAGTTCGTTGAGCACACACAACTGTTTTGAACAGCCATTCCACGAAAATTGACCCATTTACTGAAAATGCATGTCGCCGACCTTCATTGCATTATTTAACACCTTTATCAATTAGGTACAACAAAAAGCAAGATATCTTTTATCACGGGACATAATTTGCAATAAAGTAGTATAATTTTCAAGTTATTCAAACGATTTTATGAATGTGCTTGGTTGTGTTGAATATTGCAAAAACGTCAAAATGTTGATGTCGCCGCACAATTTTTTGTTTTAAACTACCGTCCAAATCAGCCATTTTTTTACTTAGACTTTGTTCTCTTGGACATTATTTTCCCCAAACCCTACTACAACGACTAAATTAATTATGATTCCATCATCGTACATGAAATAGAATTTAAACGTGTCTGTTTGTATGTCGCCAGATATGCCTATGTGACCGTAACGAACTTTCAAAGGCATGAAAGAAAGTCAACTTTTCTCTCAATTTGCCGATTTTCAAACTATTTTGGTCAGAGAATGGCTAAGTTTAACTATCAAAACCCTAAAGTTTATGAATAGATTAGTATTTCTTCACTAAAGCGAAGAACATGACCAAATAGAATTTGTCGCATTTCGTTTACTATGTTTCCGTTACGTCCGTGTAGCCCACAATAATGAACGGACATTCCTAAATCTGTCAAATTTTGACAGAGTGGTTGCCAAACTGTTGAAATAGAGGCGAGTTTCAAGTATAATCAAGAGTATAACATATTGAGAGACTTGAAAGTCCTTTGGTCGCTATGCTTCCGTTACGCATATTTTTCCGTAACGTACTTCAAAGGACGCCCTGGGTTAAACTAACAGGAATATTTCAATACAGTGAACAATATAATATACTGTAGTTAGCAAAGATTCATTATATCGGCTACTGCAAGTAGAAAAATGGAATGTTGAATGTGAAATTCGACGTGGAAGTATGTAAATATAGAATTATACAAATTCATTTCCAAATTAGCAATACAAAACTTCTTTATTTATGCTCGATTCTTTTTTAATTTGACGTGCAAAAGCTGGAATCTCAAACAAAAAAACAAAGTAATGCGTGATTTACGTATCTACCCTTTTTGTTTTACGGTCAAAATAACTGTTACGGAGCATATGTTATTTGGTGGTAGCATGTCCTGGATATTAATGAGATCTATTTTGCTGATTTATTGAGTTTGTATGAATCAAATGGAATTTTATTTTTCCGTATAGTTAAAATTTGTCTAAATAGAGCTTATTATATCATGTTTTGCCATATATGCTATAAGAAAATGTAACGGAAGCATATATTTGGGTATACAATTTGTGCGTAAATTACGATACATAAAACATTTTGATGTCAATTGATTATAATTAACTCAGAAAGTATATGAAGTAGGAATACTAACAAAGCCGCTTAATTGTGTTTATCTGTGAATTCACATAGTAGTATTCCGTTACGGAATATAGACTCTTCGTTACGGAAGCATATACTACATTTTATTGAATATTGAGCATACACTGCCATCTGTGGACGATAGATTAGCAAACATACTCCTTCAGGCTCTATCTAAGCATGTTACACAACATGTTTGAAACAGTTTGTGGCTTCTCAAGTAGACAGACATTGTTACAGCAGCCTATTGATTATTGCGAGCGAAACACATAATTGTCTAGGCCATAAAATATGCCCCCTTTGGTCCTAACGCCATTTCCTTTTTCTAATTCCACTATTAGACATTTTTCAGCTTTGTACTGGTTGTTCTTAGAAAACCTGCATACATCACTTTTGTGGCAAATAAAAGAAGACACAAACATTTTCCTTTTCAACTGGACCAGACGATAATGTTAACATGAACAATTTTCTGCAAACGTGGCTTGCAACTCATTTGTCACAGTTTAGTCCCCAAATTTCAGGAGCAGGTATGCAGGGTGAATTTTCCCTTCTTTTTTGTAATGCTGATATTGAAGTAACACACCCAAGGCTGTGTTGTTGCACATTCTCTTTAGTTTTCATTAATCCTGACATCTTTTTTCCCGAAACTAAACCTAGATATTTGTATTGTCGGGTCTTGAATGGTTTGTGAAAAAAGGGCTTCTCTATATTTATTTTCCGAAAGCTGGTGTTCCCTTCTACTAGGTAATTGGCTAAGACAAATTATACCGCTTTCTCACCATTGGAATTACAAATACTGATCCTTTGACACAAGTTCACACGCTAAAAGCCTAAACCTTGTGTCAACCATGGTCAATCCAATCAATCACCAGAAGGTATGACAGTCTAGGACGCTGTGATTTTGGATATCAAGCTTTGGATCTAGTCAAAGTGACTGTAACATCCCAACATTTATTCTACTCCCAGTTCGTTTACTACATATTTATTGTCAGAATCAACTTTCATCTACTTTCAGAATTCGTCTACTTCGACTTGGTCTACAATATATCATACATGTTTCATTACTAGACCTACATGATTCATTTTAATTTTTATTTCAATATTTTAATATATATGCATTGTTTTTTATTTCCTGTCAATAAATGGAATAATTATGCTTGACATCAAATTGTATCAAATGATTCATTTTTATTTTTTCACTTTGGAATTCATATTTTAATTGTATTTCATGGAGTTATTTGTTAACGATTTATGAGAGCCATATTTTTATTTAGGGATATATGATTCGCATGAATAACCAATTTACTTTAAAATAGTATGTGTTCTTATATAAACGATTTAATTAGAAATAAAAGAAATTCAGAAGAGAAGGGGACGAGTAATTGTTCAATTTAACACCCCTTCCAATTGAAACATCCTTACAAATTTACACGACCAATGCACACATGTCTAGCACACCATCGCATTATATATCATTATATATTTCTAGATACCCCCCCCCCCCCCGAAATTCATATCTTATAACATGTTCATAAATAAAGAAAAACAGCGCATTGTTTTTAACAAAAAATAAGATATCATACTGAAATATAAAGCAGGCAAATTTAGACGAAATGTAAACGGTATACAAAACCTGAGTAGACAAGGTGGCACTGGTTTTCAAAATAGACGAATTGGCAGTAGTTGTTGTTGGTTGGTTAGTTGTTGTAGATCAATCGAAATTGAATCCTAGAAATTGTCCATGGTGGTACCCGGTTGACGACTTTGTGGTGCATATACAGGCATATCTGTGCAGACTGTTTTGCCCGATGCTTACAATGTAATTGTTACTCTGAGTGTGATATTAAAGAATAGCAAAGGTACCAGTTCGGCAATTTTGCCAATGATATTAATAGTTTAAGGGTACTAAAAGAAACGTCTATTGATTCATTCGTATTATTGAATTAAGTATTTGTTTTATACCAATTTGTTGTTTCTGTTTTGTAAGAACCTTTACGTTTAGCGTTTAAAATCCTTTGAAAGAAATGACACTAATGGTAATAAGGTTATGGAAATTATCTATTTTCCGTAACACAAGGGCCATTTTTTCCACGATCATACATACTAAGAAATAAAAGCTAGAGAGCCAGATGCACTGGAAAACATGATCTGAAGAGGCATTACTATCGGAATATTTACTTTTAACTTTACTTTGCAAGATGGCTTCAAAAAGAATACAAACGATCACAAACACTTTTAAAATGCTCGAATATTGCGTTAAACAGTGAAATACTCGTTTTGATATCACCACATAGGGTTACAGCTGAATTGTTATCATTTTGTCCTTGTAAGTTGTGCAAATGGTTGCTGATGGTCAAACAAACAATCTTTTTGATGTTGGGTTATAACATTGGCCACAGCTCACGCTATATGTATCTCGAGTTGCTTTATATGCTCCGTAACAGCTAGGTTATAGTGGTATATTTGAAAATGCGATAACTCAGCAGGACTTACAATGTTATGGGTAAAATTTAAACCATACATTGTAGACATGTGACACTTTACTTTAACATAAAAATTGTGCTCATGCAGAAAAGTTCATTTTTTAACATTTTCGTTTTTGTAAATGAGTCAATTTTCGTGGAATGGCTGTCAATTGTTCTAAGCGGGTGTTTGTCAACGAGAATGGGCGAGACGTTTAAATGTAAACCAATCGACGATTTTTCACTTTCATTAACGTAGTCAATCTACAGGGATTGCTGCTGGGCATCAGCGTCTTGATCAACCGTTTAAAACGAGCTTACGTCAAGATAATAAAATACGTCAACGTCAATTACGTAATTGGTTTACAACAACGTTTTCAACTGCAATTGTAATACAAAAATGTTGCTACTGACAAACTCTTGCCATAACAGTGAATTAACGAATAAGATATTGTGGTTTTCACTACTGGCGATTATGCCCGTGACAGATACTTACAGAAAGTCATCATCAGATCAGGGCGCGTTGGGCCTAGATATGATAAAAAACGAACGCCAAAACTTTTGAATAATCTCCAGCAATATATGGTAGATAATTCAAGCCCAAAAGAATAAAGATTTTGTTTCAACTTAAGGGTCAACGAGGTCACGATTGTGGAACGTTTTTCATACTCAGAGCGGAATTACGTGTTATCAAATAGAGAAAACTGTCCAATTCCTCACACCATCTCTCTTTAGATGGCTATATCTCAGTCATTTAATCGAATTTTTGTCTGAAATTTTCAAGAAATGTTGGGAAGATGTCAAGCTGTTGTTTAATATAAAATACTTCAAAGTTGATTATGTATTTTGCATATTATAGCCGGATGAACTTTAGTGATGCGTTTTTAAAGCCAGTCAGTATAAATAAAATTGTCATTCAAATAACGAAATTGCAAACTTATAATTCTATACATGATTCAGATTATGGATATTTTGCATATGCTCATGTAGGCCTATACATAATTATTCTGTTGTACTTGAATGGGCGCAAGTCACTTATTGTAACTAGGGCCCTTATTGTCAAATCCACATGGGCTTTCCTACATTGGTCCTATATGGGCATGGCCATATGGGCTTACCCATACACAGCCCATATGCTGGGAATATGGGACCCATCTGGGCCCCTTATGATCAAACCCACATGGGCTTGCCCACAAAGGTCCTATATGGGTCCAATATGGACCTACCCATATGGGCTTACCCATACACAGCCCATATGGGGCCCATATTAATTAAGCATGTTTGCTGGGATGCAGGGACATACTAAATTGTTCTTCTAAAAGGAACAGTTGGTTATAAATATCGTCTAAATAGCCTTTTCCATGTAAATTGATATTGTATGAATTTGTTTAGAAACACAATTCAATATTTTATCTATTCAACAATTAGATAAAAATGGTTTAAGTAAACAGTACTTGGAACGGGAAAAAAGAAAAGGTCGAAATTTGGAACATATGAAGACCTGGTGTGGCTTCAAATTTCATACTGATACCTTAGTAGTAAATCTGATTTGTGAATAATGAATTTCTCTATCTAATATTGTAAAAATTTCTGCTTTGACTACCACCCCAAAAATTCATCATCATCATCATCATCATCATCATCATCATCATCATCATCATCATCATCATCATCATCATCATCATCATCATCATCATCATCATCATCATCATCATCATCATCATCATCATCATCATCATCATCATCATCATCATCATCATCATCATCATCATCATCATTATCATCACCATCATCATCCAAAGGTCAGAGACACAAGACTACCACCCCGAAAATTAGCATCATCATCATCATCATCAGCAGCAGCCAATGGTCAGAGACACAAGACTACCACCCCAAAAGTCTTGTTCAGCCAATGTTCAGAGACTCAAGACTACCAAAACTACAGTTCAACATTTCAGCCAAAGGTCAGAGACACAAGAGAACCACCCCAAAAATCATCATCATCATCATCATCATCATCATCATCATCATCATCATCATCATCATCATCATCATCATCATCATCATCATCATCATCATCATCATCATCATCATCATCATCATCATCATCATCAGTCAAAGGTCAGAGACACAAGACTACCACCCCAAAAGTCTTGTTCAGCCAATGTTCAGAGAATCAAGACTACCAACACTACAGTTCAACATTTCAGAGACTACCACCACTACATTCCAAAGTTTCTGCCAATGTTAGAGACACAGGGCTACCAAAAGTCTGGTTCAGTCAATTGTCAGAGACTTAGGACTACCAACACTACAGTCCAATTTATCAGCCAAAGGTCAGAACCACAAGACTACCACCCCAAAATTCATCATCACCAGCAGCAGCAGCAGCAGCCAAAGGTCAGAGACAAGACTACCACCCCAAAATTCATCATCATCATCATCATCATCATCATCATCATCATCATCATCATCATCATCATCATCATCATCATCATCATCATCATCATCATCATCATCATCATCATCATCATCATCATCATCATCATCAGCCAAAGGTCAGAGACACAAGACTACCACCCCAAAAGTCATGTTCAGCCAATGTTCAGAGACTCAAGACTACCAACACTACAGTTCAACATTTCAGCCAAAGGTCAGAAACACAAGACTACCACCCCAAAATTCATCATCATCATCATCATCATCATCATCATCATCATCATCATCATCATCATCATCATCATCATCATCATCATCAGCCAAAATTTAAGAGACAAGACTACCACCCCAAAATTCATCATCATCATCATCATCATCATCATCAGCCAAAGGTCAGAGACACAAGACTTCCACCCCAAAAATCATCATCATCATCCAAAGGTCAGAGACACAAGACTACGACCCCAAAAGTCTTGTTCATCAAAGGTCATCATCATCATCATCATCATCATCATCATCATCATCATCATCATCATCATCATCATCAGCCAAAGGTCAGAGACACAAGACTACCACCCCAAAATTCATCATCATCATCATCAGCAGCAGCAGCAGCGAAAGGTCAGAGACAAGACTACCACCCCAAAATTCATCATCATCATCATCATCATCATCATCATCAGCGAAAGGTCAGAGACAAGACTACCACCCAAAAATTCATCATCATCATCATCATCATCATCATCATCATCATCATCATCATCATCATCATCATCATCATCACAGGACACAGGACTACCAAATGTCTCTGGTTCATTCTGTTGTCAGAGACTTAGGACTACCAACACCACAGTCAAACTTATCAGCCAAAGGTCAGAAACACAAGACTACCACCCCAAAATTCATCATCATCATCATCATCATCATCATCATCATCATCATCATCATCATCATCATCATCATCATCATCATCATCATCATCATCATCATCATCAGCCAAAGGTCAGAGACAAGACTACCACCCCAAAATTCATCATCATCATCATCATCATCATCATCATCATCATCATCAGCCAAAGGTCAGAGACACAAGACTACCACCCCAAAAATCATCATCATCATCCAAAGGTCAGAGACACAAGACTACCACCCCAAAAGTCTTGTTCGCCCACCA
This sequence comes from Fragum sueziense, assembly GCA_963680895.1. Taxonomy (NCBI): domain Eukaryota; kingdom Metazoa; phylum Mollusca; class Bivalvia; order Cardiida; family Cardiidae; genus Fragum; species Fragum sueziense. The sequence goes on along the minus strand of OY804598.1, from coordinate 22,089,470 downwards.
CTACAGTCCAAAGTTTCTGCCAATGTAGAGACACAGGACTACCAAAAGTCTCTGGTTCACTCTGTTGTCAGAGACTTAGGACTACCAACACCACAGTCAAACTTATCAGCCAAAGGTCAGAAACACAAGACTACCACCCCAAAATTCATCATCATCATCATCATCATCATCATCAGCCAAAGGTCAGAGATAAGACTACCACCCCAAAATTCATCATCATCATCATCATCATCATCATCATCATCCAAAGGTCAGAGACACAATACTACCACCCCAAAAATCATCATCATCATCCAAAGGTCAGAGACACAAGACTACCACCCCAAAAGTCTTGTTCGCCCACCACTACAGTCCAAAGTTTCTGCCAATGTAGAGACACAGGACTACCAAAAGTCTCTGGTTCATTCTGTTGTCAGAGACTTAGGACTACCAACACCACAGTCAAACTTATCAGCCAAAGGTCAGAAACACAAGACTACCACCCCAAAATTCATCATCATCATCAGCAGCAGCAGCAGCCAAAGGTCAGAGATAAGACTACCACCCCAAAATCCATCATCATCATCATCATCATCATCATCCAAAGGTCAGAGACACAAGACTACCACCCCAAAAATCATCATCATCATCCAAAGGTCAGAGACACAAGACTACCACCCCAAAAGTCTTGTTCGCCCACCACTACAGTCCAAAGTTTCTGCCAATGTAGAGACACAGGACTACCAAAAGTCTCTGGTTCATTCTGTTGTCAGAGACTTAGGACTACCAACACCACAGTCAAACTTATCAGCCAAAGGTCAGAAACACAAGACTACCACCCCAAAATTCATCATCATCATCATCATCATCATCATCATCATCATCATCATCAGCCAAAGGTCAGAGATAAGACTACCACCCCAAAATTCATCATCATCATCATCCAAAGGTCAGAGACACAAGACTACCACCCCAAAAATCATCATTATCATCCAAAGGTCAGAGACACAAGACTACCACCCCAAAAGTCTTGTTCGCCCACCACTACAGTCCAAAGTGTCTGCCAATGTAGAGACACAGGACTACCAAAAGTCTCTGGTTCATTCTGTTGTCAGAGACTTAGGACTACCAACACCACAGTCAAACTTATCAGCCAAAGGTCAGAAACACAAGACTACCACCCCAAAATTCATCATCATCATCATCATCATCATCAGCCAAAGGTCAGAGATAAGACTACCACCCCAAAATTCATCATCATCATCATCATCATCATCCAAAGGTCAGAGACACAAGACTACCACCCCAAAAATCATCATTATCATCCAAAGGTCAGAGACACAAGACTACCACCCCAAAAGTCTTGTTCGCCCACCACTACAGTCCAAAGTTTCTGCCAATGTAGAGACACAGGACTACAAAAAGTCTCTGGTTCACTCTGTTGTCAGAGACTTAGGACTACCAACACCACAGTCAAACTTATCAGCCAAGGGTCAGAAACACAAGACTACCACCCCAAAATTCATCATCATCATCATTATCATCATCATCAGCCAAAGGTCAGAGACAAGACTACCACCCCAAAATTCATCATCATCATCATCCAAAGGTCAGAGACACAAGCCCAGCACCCAAAAGTCTTGTTCAGCCAGTGGTAAGAGACTCAAGACTACAAACACTACGGTTCAACTTTTCAGCCAAAGGTCAGAGACACAAGACTAGATCTACCACCCCAAAAATTATCATCATCATCATCATCCAAAGGTCAGAAAGACAGAAACACAAGACTACCACCCCAAAAATTATCATCATCATCATCATCAGCCAAAGGTCAGAGACACAAGACTACCACCCCAAAAGTCTTGTTCAGCCAATGTTCAGAGACTCAAGATTACCAACACTACAGTTCAAAATTTCAGCCAAAGGTCAGAGACACAAGACTACCACCCCAAAAATCATCATCATCATCCTAAGATTAGAGACACAAGACTACCACCCCAAAAGTCTTGTTCAGCCAATGGTCAGAGACTACCAACACTACAGTTGCGACCCCGGCGTAAATTTTCCCTCCCTTAGCCTCTGTTAAAATGGTCAACTTACCGCTGTTTATGTTTTGCCTTTAACCTGTATTGTACTGGGTATAATTGTGCAAATAAAATTCTATTCTATTCTATTCTAAAATTCTATTCTATTCAGCATATTCCACAACATCCGCGGACACTCGTGACTTGGGTTGCTTCATCTACTGCCTCTATACTCTCTTTTTATGGTAGTTTCAATATATATACTGTGCACAAAAAGTTTAGCACACTTGGAAAATGTCCTTTCCTAGTCAAAAACCATTCCAAAATCCATAAAAATAAAACTCTAATGTGTTTGAAAATTCAATTTTCTAGCACTTCCTTAAAATTTTGCTTCAAAATTCTTAAGCGTTAGTTAGGTATCTTACGTTAAAGTACACAGGGGTCAGATATCGAAAGTCAAGCAAATTTCAAAGACGCGAATGTCCAGCATAAGCAGCCAGGACCGCCATTCAATGTCTTCCCATGTTTCAGAGAAGCTTCCTGACCACAGGAAAAGGAATTTTGCCCATTCATACTGTAGATGACGCTCAATGCCAATGACGTTACAGACGTCATTACTTTCTCTAGTCTGACGTCCAACAATGTTCTTTGTGTGTTCTTTTGCTGGTGATTAAGCAGTTCAGGCGTAGATCATTCTGTATGTTCCTTGGAGTAAGTGGGTGGTGATTATCTTATTGAAATATCACAACGTTGTGTCGTTGTAAGACGGTCCAGTGACAGGTTAGATAATTTCATTGCAGTATCCTTTCACCGTTTGGTTGCCATTAACTAAAATAAGGTCTGTTTAACTGTTTTCATCTATTCCTGCCTAGAAATGACGCTGTACTCGACGTAACAGTACCACTGATGACGTTATTGGTATCAAGCCTTACGCATCTTCTCCGACCACAAATCCTTCCGTCAGTTAATGACACGTAAAATGAGATTCGTCCGGATATCAGTCAAATGTCTCCGGAATCAATATCGATGTATTAATACCCACTGACGCCAAGCCTGTCGATGCTTAACGTCATTGGTGTAATATCGGAGGACCCTGATACAAGTTGTGTGGAGCCTGTTCCGCACAGTCTGGTCACTAACGGTATACCTTGTGACGTCCTGGAGGAGTAGCACTAAATTCTTACTAGACAGGAATTCGAAACGTCGTCAAGACGTCGCTGTGAAACGGTCCTCCCTGAACGTCGTTTTACACGGTCTACAAGATTTAGGTCGGTCGTTGGTGGCTAAAGTTGCATAAACCAAGTGCCGTAGGCGCGTAATTGTCAATTGGAGACAATTGAAATGCAAAGCGACAACTCTAACAGACATACCTGCTTGGAGCATGCAAAGAGCTCTCTGACGTCGAACTTACGTCATCATTTCTCGCCTTCCCATAATCAATTTCAAAGAATTTGTAACAGTTAAATTGATTCTGCTAACAGATCTGTGTAATCGTGTGTTTTTGGACAAGCTAGACATTATCGATGTCACTGCACACGTGCCGCACATGACTTTTGCTTATCTGGACTTTCTCCAATACACTGAATGTTCACTCTACACATGCACTGTATGCGTAATGGTTGTCAATCGGGACAACTGAACAGCACAAAGCAATGTTCATTTAATTATCATAAACTGAAAAAAATAATGTGTTAAAAAACGTGCTAAACTTTTTTTGCTCAGTATAGATTGATAAGGAAAATCTGAAAATATCCAACAAAGAACATGACCACTATTTACTTTCACTTTAGAATGGCTGTTTTCCGCCCAACTACATGTACATTTTTTGGGAAGTATCCGCAGAAAGTAGTCCTGCAAATAATGCAAAAAAATATGCTATACAGCCAAAGAGCAGATGCAAAAATACTAAATCATCAAAGAAAACAGTACTTAAACTATTGTTAAACACTCCATACATCCCTCTGCGTGCAGAGACAAAAATTTCTAGGACTATTTTCTATTGTACAACGACCCGGAAGGCGACCTGGAAGCATAAACACGGTGGATAATCATGTGATACAATATTTTCAGAAAATATTCAATAATTTTGTAAATACTGGACCGATTTGAATTCGGTTTGAAGCAGAGAATGTGGACAGACGTCAAGCATTAGATGGATGTGGTTGATTTTTGAAAAATCAACTGATAAAAAAAGTTATTGAAGATAAACCAAAATTTTGGTTTATCTTCAATAACTTTTTTATCAGTTTATTTTTTAAAAATCCAACACGTCCAGCTTATTCCTGGCATTTTCCCACATTCTCTGCTTCAACCCGAATTCGAATTGGTCAAGTATTAAAAAAGATATTAAAGATTATCGGAAATTCTGGATCACGTGATTAGGCCTATACACCGTGATAAAGTTGACTGGGGTCACACCAGAATCTTCAAAGAAGATTGACATTTGGAACAGTTCGTGTTTTTTATGTATGAGAAAGCGCGAAGCAAGATATTTCTAAATTCTAGATAGGCTTTATGGCATAGGAAATCATTTTAGGAAATCATTTCTTAGACAAATCTTTGTCACTTTTTTTTTATTTTTTTTTTTTTTTTTTTTTTTTTTTTTTTTTTTTTTTTTTTTTATTTTTCAAATGAAAGAGAACAGAAAAAATGCAATATAATATAGATTTAATTTTTGAAAAAAGAAAATAAGAAAAACATCTACCTAGATCTATTCCAGTGTTCGTGATAGGTTTTCAATCATGTCCGTCCCCGAAGTGTCACTCGTTGAACTGTACAACATGGCGTCGAAATCACGTTTTTACGGTAGACCGCGTAATATGTTGCCGCCCCTTTTGAGGCCCTGGTGGGGAACTCGCGAGAAAAAGAAAAAAGTTAAGACCGGTTGAATAACTAAACAAACCCTTTTCCAAACGAGAAAAAAATAAGCCTAAACCCTTTCCCAAACGGCGAAAATTTAGGGTGATCCACTTCAAAAACTGTCATAAATGGCAAAAAGGGTGTTATTAAAGATATGACTTGTGTAAAATATGACATAGAAAATATTGAGACAAAAGGAGAAACTGCTGGTTATCAGCAGTTTCTTCTTTTGTTTCAATGTTTTCCAAAGCCTTTTCTATTAGGGACGTCAAAACCAGGTCTTGTTTGGGAAAGGGTTAATTAAGCAATTTTAAAGCTGCTGCAGATGACTGAATCGATGTTGATAGATTTAGATCGATTGGATAGAGGCTTATCCAAACTAGAAGAGAATAGGTTGTCCACTTTCATAAGCTACTGCAGACGGTAATATTGATGTTGATAAAGCTATCATCTGTTTTAAAAAATAAAACAGTGCAAAAAAAAAAAATAGAAAAAGGAACATGCTAGTTATCGGCGTCTTCCTTTGCCTTAAATTGTCTATTAGGTAGGCTATGTCAAACACATTGCCTTGTTTGGGAAAGGGCTAGTGTTCAGTATCTCTGTCATATCACATGACATTTTAACCCTCTCCCAAACAAGACCCGAGCTTGACATCCCTAACATAAAGTCTTGGGAAAACAATTAACATTGAATCAAAAGAAGAAAATGCTGATAATCAGCATTTTCTCCTTTTGTCCCAATGTTTTTGCTATATCATTAACAAATCTTACATTTATTTATAAATATCCATTTTGTCGTCTGCAGCAGCTTTCAAATTAGAACAGTCTAACTCTTTGCCGTTTGGGAAAGATTTAACTGACGTGGACTCAGATCAGCATGTACAAACCTATCCGGTCCATGGTCAAACTTTGCCACACAAAACCTAATTTTGACGTCCCAAATAGAAAAGACTAAATAGAAAACATTGAGGTAAAGGAAGAAAATGCTGAGTTTTCTTCTCTTGCTTCAGTATTTTCTGTGCTACAAAGTACAAAAATCCGATCTTTATCAATACCCAATGGCTATTTATCATCTGCATCAGCTGCAGAATTAAAACCATCATATTTTTATTTATTTATTTTTCAATTTTCAATTTTGTTTGAAAAAAGGGTTTAACACTTTAAAATTCACTCAAACTTGTTACATATAAAACCCCTCTCCGCGCCTCTCCATCTATGGTCTCGTTTTTGACTAGCCTTTCCGTGAGAAGTGTTAACATGTGCACGCATTATCCATTCTTCCACATAATTCGTTGCTTTCCAACAAAAAAACCCGTAACTGTAGCTTAAAACAAGCTGCAGTTACGAGTTTTTCGTTGAAAAGCTGCGATATATATTCAATTGTTAAAAGATTTATGTATTTAAAAAGATAACCTTTCCAAATAACAAAAAAATGGTGCTATTTGAGAGTCAATATAAAACTTCCAGAAATGGTTACATATTTCTTCAAATATCTTCTTCTCCCTGATCACTGGGCCAATTCTTACCAAACTTGGCAGGACTATTCCATGGGTGCCCCTTTTCAAAACTTGTTTGAATATGTACATTTTCCATATAAATGTTAAAGGAAAAGGATGATTTATCAGCAATTCCCCTTTTCTCTCAATGCATTCCCATGCTTTTTGTAAAAGGGACATCAACAAGATCTTTAGGAGGGAGGGGATCATAATCATATACCATTTTTCAAACAAAGTATGGTTTTGACGTCCCCAATAGAACGGATATTGGAAAACATTTATATTGACGCAAAAGTAGAAAATGTTGATAATAACAATTTTCTCCTTTTGCCTCAATATCATCTATATTATTGTCCAACAAGGTTAACCCGGGACAGCTTAATTTTCGCGCGCAAAGTCCGTTAGTTGAGCGTCTTAACAAAACAAAGCCGAAGTGGGTTATTACATTTGCACGGTACGGAAACTACAGAGACAGAGCAAATGGCTCTGCCATCTAAATCCTCTGGGGCGCTTCCGGCCATGTGTGGCTCTGTCTCTGGGAGCAGGATTTTTGGACAAAAACAGGTGAGTGTTCAACTTTGTTGTTCAATTATTTTCATTTGGTGCTTAAAAGCGAAAAAACGGGAATGTCATGCTCCCCTAAGACCATTTATCTGTTTGTTCTAATTCTGTGGGCTTCAAAGTCGGCCGGGCTTTCACAGGATCATTGTAGTCGTGAGTCGACCCTATGTGATTTTTCTTGTTTACATCATGTATTTATGTACATTTCAACGGTAAATAGCCAATTGCCGCAGCCAAAACATGTAATATACTAATCGAGGGATACTCTCAATTAGACATCCCTTTCCCATGTCACAAAACCTAAGAAATGATTCGCAAAAATAAAATTTGAGCAATTTCTTTCAGTGGCTCTGTCTCTGGTGGCTGGCTCTGTCACTGGCGGCTGGCTCTGTCTCTGTGTGCTAGGTTTAAATCGTGTCGAAGTAATGTACCTAATTAACTCACACACACTGAGTAGATCGTATTGCGCATGGCGAATGGTTCAGTCACTGAGCAACCGCTTTCCAAAACATTGATTAAAGCTACAACGGGCGAAAGTAGTAGGTGTAACTGTTGAAACTGTCTTTTAAAAAGCTGCAGCAAACGAAGAAAATAATAGTTATCAGGTCTTTTTATTGTGCATCAATGTAATCCGATATCTTTCCATTTTTTTATTATTGGGGTGGTAGTCACCACATAAATAAACAAATCGCACGTGCGATCATGACATTTTATCGCGGTCAAAAAATCCGATATCTTGACAGCTGTGTTCAAAGCGTAAACGCTTTCGATTGTGAAATGACCGTCTATGCATTATACTGAAACCCATTTCAAACCATTTATGAGAAAACCAGAAAATCCTTTCATTTGCTCGTAATTGACCTTTAAGATAGAATATCCATAATGTGGCCATTTTCAGATTCACAAAATATCGGATTTTTAGGACGTCATCGTTACGTATCCGAACTTATTCAGGCGCTGTCGTAAACGTTCGGTGGTGGAAATTTCCACCGCCGAATGTTTTCGACGTCGGAATAATTCCGACATCGCACGAATCTCATTAGGGTGGACTACCTTAAGAAAGGGTTCAGGTGCACTTACACCACTGCGTAATGGGCCATCGTATGAGTAACGTAGGCATATCAATTTAGCCTTATCATACATTTCTCATACGCTGAATACGTTAGATGTAGGCCTACGGCAAAAGCAAGGGTGGTTGCAGGATATTTTTCCAGGGCGAGGGGTCAAAGCTCAAATGACGGCTTTAAATGTACTGAATATGTAACATTATAGGCCTACTAATGTTATATAGTCATAATTTAATTTTTTGGCCCATGCCGGGGGTCCGCCTTGTCAATTATTGTGAGCGATATAGGGAAAGCGTCGAGAATATTCATAGGTGGAACTTTCCACCGCCGAATATGTATTTAAGACAGCGTCCGAATTGGTTCGGATACGTAACGCCGCCGCTCGGAAAAAAGGCTGATGTTTTAATAAATTGAATCTCAAAATGGCCACATCACGGGTATTCTACCTTGACGGTCTCCCCGGCAACCTTTAATATTTTTGCATTTATTGTTAGATATGTGACAATGATTTGTTATGATTCTTTTTGGAAAATAAGCCATATCTTTATTTAGTTACTATTTATCTAATCCGAGTCTTCTCTGATGTGAATACACTCTTTGATAGTTTGGTTTTTGGAGAACTTCCTGCAATTTTCAAAGAGTAACGCTCTCTGGTGTAAATAGCGAAAACTCAAAATATCAAAGAGCAGATCCAGGATTCTGTGAAGAGGGTTCGAAAATACAAATGGCAGGGGTCGTTTTCCTTGTATCAATTTACACTTTTAAAACTATTACTGAATTTCTGCATGGAAGTGAAATAATCAGGCTACATCTAGCGGGCTCGCTTAAAACTAACGACATCCCCCCCCCCCCCCGATTCCAATAAAAATATTTCCTCTTAAATATTTTTCTTCGATGTTTGATCAAGTATTTTTTTCGTAAATTATCAATTTGGTGTCCGTACTTGCAGAATATTTCAGGGAGACAACAAATGTGGGTCGGATAAACCCGTCTATTACTGGTTGTTTCCCCTACACCATATAAAATGGTAACATTTCATAATTTTCGTTGTTGTTAAGGTTTACGAACTGAGAATGAAATGCAGAGCCAGAGGCTAAATTTGAAAAGTGCCAGTAATTCCTACACTGTGTTATTTTTCATTCGAAATACAAACATAAGCATTTTGAGTGGTTTAGAATTTTGAATTAAAGCATATTTATCGAAATATATGACAAAAATGTTCAAAATTACCTCCCTTGCATATGAATATAGAGTAAAATAATATTTGTAAATTTTATTATTTTCTTCTTGAAGCATAACATTGAAATCCGGCATGGTGAATCACCTTATGTGAAGTGTATTTACAAGTGTATGTAATTTGATGCATTTCGTATAGCTAAAATGTGGTGTTTTCATTCTCAGTTCGTAAACCTTAAATTACAAAACCTCGTAACTATAGCTTGATAAAACTTAACCCTATCCCAAACAAGACCAGGGGCCAGTTTCATCAAAACATTTAAGACGTGTTTTTGACTTACCAATGTCTTAAATATCGCTTAAAAAACAATCGCATAGCACATGTCTTGATTGATTGGCGATACGCGTTTCTTGCCTTAAACTTGTCGTAAGTCATCGGTAAGACAAGATGTGTTTGTGAAACACAAATGCCCCCGAAATGGCCATTCTTCTAAAATGTTAAGTTTTCGTGGAGTAAAGTGTTATTAAGGGTAAAGGGATGACCTTGAGGACGATCAAATTGCATGGAACAGATAGATATCATTGAAAGGAAGTTGCATACCAAATTTGAGCTTTGTATGTCAAATACTTTTGGAGAAAAGGCAAAGGTTAAGTTTTCGGAATAGAAGGTTAAGTTTTCGTAGAGTAAAGGGTTGATAAGGGTTAAGGGATGACCTTGAGGAAGGTCAAATTGCATGAAACAGATAGATATCATTGAAAGGAAGTTGCATACCAAATTTGAGCTTTGTATGTCGAATACTTTTGGAGAAAAGGTAAAGGTTAAGTTTTCGGAATAGAAGGTTAAGTTTTCGCAGAGTAAAGGGTTGATAAGGGTTAAGGGATGACCTTGGGGAAGGTCAAATTGCATGGAACAGATAGATATCATTGATAGGAAGTTGCATACCAAATTTGAGCTTTGTATGTCAAATACTTTTGGAGAAAAGGCCAAGGTTAAGTTTTCGGACAGACAGACGGACGGACGGACGGGCGGACGGACGGACAGACAGACGGACACGAGTAAAACAATATGCCCCCGATCTCTCGATACCGGGGCATAAAAATACGTCTTAAATATTTTGATGAAACAGGCTCCTGGTTTTGACGTCTCTAACAGAAAAGACTTGGGAAAACATTGAAACAAAAGAAGAAACTGCTGATGACCAGCAGTTTCTTATTTTGTCTCAATATTTTCTATGCCATATTTTACACAAATTCTATTTTCAATAACTTCCATTTTGTCATTTTGGCAGTTTTTGAAGTCGATCACCCTAAACTTTTGCCGTTTGGGAAAGGGTTAAAGCATCGAGTTACGAGGTTTTGCGATAACACCAACGATTTATCGTTGGTGGGGAGTCAAAACCTCGTAACTTCAGCTTGAAAAAGCTGGAGTTACGAGGTTTTGACTTCCCATCGACGTTATACAGTTTTCCTATATTTTCGAATATAATGCAAAAAGAGGTAAAGACGCATTTATTACAATCAATATATCACATATGCAATTCAAGCCGTTGTACAAAAGTAAATATTTATTGTAAGGCTATTGTACAGGACTTGACAAACGATTGTACAAAAAATTATGTTTTAAAACTGCAAAAATGGGAAGTTTTAGACGGTTTCCTAACCAAATGATTATATAAGTCTTAACACACACATATGCACGAGCTGTGAATGAAAATTTTGTCGCGAAATACCCTACAGTATGCATTTATTCGAGTGAAAACTGCGATTCGTAACAGCTAAATCAGCCGTTATACTTCATGCCGAAGTGAATCGGGCCTAAAATGATTTAAATCTAGAACCAATGGCCCCGATTGCTCTAAAATATTAAAGGGAATAATAAATAAAGAGATTGGTACAATGATCTGAAAAAAGTGTTGTGTTTATCCAGAAAGAAAAAATAAGTTCTTACCAATGTCAACCGCTGATGTTTACCAAGTTGCATATCCTTGATGTACAGACACACAAGTTATCACTCAAAGACAAGCGTTCACACACTTCAGCTCCTACACTGTGATATTGAGGCATAAGAAACAAGAGGGCCATGATGGCCCTGTAACGCTCCACTGGCTTTTAGACTCTAAAACTACGAAATTCTTCAAGGAATACAATAGAGGTCTAGTTTTTCATCTGATATAAAAAAATCCACAGAATCTAATGAAGAACTGTACATTGAACATTAAGGCTAAATTAAAATGATATCCAATCAGGCATTTTGGAGCAGAACATTTCTGAAGGTTTTTCAAAAATTTAATTCAATTAATTTAATTAAACTTTCAGTTCCGCACAGAATTTATTTCTTTGAAGGAATTTGAAAGAGATTTATGCAAGGAAGATTCCTGTGAAGTATGGTTATAATTGGTCCAGTAGTTTTGGAGAGGATGATTTTTAAAGATTTTTTTGAAAATTTAATTTAATTTATTTAATAACAATTCAAGTCCAGCATGGATTTTTTTTAAGGAATCTGGAAGAAATTCATGAAAGAAAGATTGCTGTGAAGTTTGGTTGAAATTGGTCCAATAGTTTTGGAGAAGAAGACTTTTAAAGATTTTTTGAAAATATAATTTAATCTATTTAATTAAAATTCAAGTTCTGCACTCAGTTTATTTTTTTAAAGGAATTTGGAAGAGGTTAATGTAAGGAAGATTCCTGTGTAGTTTGGTTGAAATTGGTCCAGTAGTTTTGGAGAAAAGGGATTTTTAAAGATTTTTCAAAAAGTTATTTTAATTCATTTAATTAAAATTCAAGTTCTACATGGAATTTATTTTTTTGAAAGAATTTTGAAGAGGTTCATACAAGGAAGATTCCTGTGAAGTTTGGTTGAAATTGGTCCAGTAGTTTTGGAGAAGAAGATGTTTGAAGAAAAAGTTTACGCACGGACGGTCGGACGACGGACATAGGGCCATGACATAAGCCCTGCTGGCCTTCAGCCAGTGGAGCTAAAAATACTGATAATTTCTCCTCTTTTCCAATTATTTTCTAGGCTATACTGGTATTACAGATAAATTATATATTTATAAACATCCATTTGTCGTCTGCAAAAGATTTTGAAATTCAAACTAGAATATCACTGAAAGTGATCATACCCCCCAAAAGCGCAGTTTGTGTGCATTTTGAGAAGTTGATTTCATTTTAACTGAGAGCTGTTCAATTGGGAAATAGAGCTAACAAAAAATCAACAGACCAAACAACACATGTCAATGTTGCAAAAAAATACCAATTTTCAACAAAAGAACAGCTCATTTAATAATCCCCAAGCCCTGCCCTGCCATGCTGATATTTTTCAATAAACCAAAAATTCAAAACCATGTATTGAAGACAGTCAATCAAGGTACATTCCTGTAAGATTTGGTTCAAATTTACCGTATAATTGCTTTTTTAAAGAATTTTCTCATGATTTCGTTAAGTCTGTTAAGCCCTGCCCTGCCATTACCACATTTTTTGTAAATCAACAAGTTTTGAAAAGGGATACTAAAGGAACATTCCTGCCAAGTTTAGTAAGAATTGGCCCAGTGGTAAAGGAGGAGAAGATTTTTGAAGAATTATCTAACGATTTCTCGAAGTCGGATAAGCCCCGCCCTGCCACGCCCACATTTTTGGCAAATAAAAATATCATGAGCATATATTGAATACAAGCACTCAATGGTCATTCCTGTCAAGTTTGGTTCAAATTGGCTTAATAATTGATTTTTAAAGATTTTTCACATGATTTCTTTAAGTCCAATAAGCCCCGCCCTGCCACGCCCAAAATTTTTGACAAATAAAAAATTCACGAACAAGTTTTGAAAAGGGATACTAAAGGAACATTCCTGCCAAGCTTAGTAAGAATTGGCCCAGTGGTTAAGGAGGAGAAGATTTTTGAAGAATTATCTAACGATTTATCGAAGTCGGATAAGCCCCGCCCTGCCACGCCCACATTTTTGGCAAATAAAAATATCATGAGCATATATTGAATACAAGCACTCAAGGGTCATTCCTGTCAAGTTTGGTTCAAATTGGCTTAATAATTGATTTTTAAAGATTTTTCACATGATTTCTCTAAGTCCAATAAGCCCCGCCCTGCCACGCCCACAATTTTTGACAAATCAAAAATTCACGAACAAGTTTTGAAAAGGGTCACCCAAGGAACATTCCTGCCAAGTTTAGTAAGAATTGGCCCAGTGGTTAAAGAGGAGAAGATTTTTGAAGAATTATCTAACGATTTATCGAAGTCGGATAAGCCCCGCCCTGCCACGCCCACATTTTTTGGCGAATGAAAAAATCATGAGCATACATTGACAAGAGGACCATGATGGTCCTAAATCGCTCACCTGAATCAAGATGACAAGAGTGATAATGGCAATTTTGTCAAATTCAAAGGCATGAAATTTATAAGGACTTTCTGTTTGGAAACAATTAAGAAATAATTTTGTTCCAATCGATCCTGTAAGGTTGGGTATGAATTAGCACAATTGTTGAGTTAGTTAATTTTCAACAATTATTTCATGATTTCGCAATATACAACATAGGGCTAATTTTCAAAGCATACTGATCTGTTAGAGATTGATCATTTATGATAGGCTCAATTAACAAGATTTTGTCTGTGATTGATAGAATAAAGTGAAAGATTACCATCTGATAAGCTAAAGCTAATCCCTTATTTGTTTACATAAGATAAACATGGGGCCAGCCTGAGAGCAACAGATAAGGGAAATAGAAAATTGGCCCAATGGTTTATTTTTAAAGAATTTTCTTATGATTTCTCTAAGTCTGATAAGCCCTTCCTCCCTGCCATGCCCACATTTTTTGACCAATGGAAAAATTTGTGAACACATTTTGAAAAAAGTAACTCAAGGAACATTCCAGTAAAGTCTGGTTCAATTGGGCACAATGGTTGATTTTTAAAGAATTTTCTTATGATTTCTTTAAGTCCGATAAGCCCCTTCCTCCCTGCCACACCCACATTTTTTGACAAATCAAAAATCCGCGAAAAAGTTTTGAGAAGGGTCACTCAAGGAACCTTCCAGCAAAGTCTGCTTCAATTGGGCACAATGGTTGATTTTTAAAGAATTTTCTTATGATTTCTCTAAGTCTAATAAACCCCTTTCTCCCTGCCACAGTCACAGTTTTTTACAAATGAAAAAAACTGTGAACTAATTTTGAAAAGAGAGACTCAAAGAACATTCCTGCAGAGTCTGCTTAAAATTGGCCCATTGGTTGATTTTTAAAGAATTTTCTTATGATTTCTCCAAGTCTGATAAGCCCCTTTCTCCCTGCCAAGGCCACAATTTTTTACAAATAAAAAAAATTGTGGTCAAATTTTGAAAAGAATGACTCAAGGCACATTCCTGCAAGGTCTGGTTCAAATTGGCCCAATGGTTGATTTTTAAAGAATTTTCTTATGATTTCTCTAAGTCTAATAAGCCCCTTTATCCCTGCCACGGCCATGTTTTTTTTTTCAAATATAAAATTTCTGAACAAATTTTGAAAAGAATGACTTAAGGCACATTCCTGCCAAGTATGGTTCAAATTGGCCCAATGGTTGATTTTTAAAGAATTTTCTTCTGATTTCGCAAAGTCTGATAAGCCCCTTTTTCCCTGCCACAGCCACAATTTTTGACAAATGAAAAAAATTGTGAACAAATTTTGACAAGAATGACTCAAGGCACATTCCTGCAAAGTATGGTTCAAATTGGCCCAATGGTTGATTTTTAAAGAATTTTCTTCTGATTTCTCTAAGTCTAATAAGCCCCTTTCTCCCTGCCACGGCCACATTTTTTGACAAATATAAAAATTTGTGAACAAATTTTGAAAAGAGTGACTCAAGGAATATTCCTGCCGAGTTTGGTTCAATTGGGCCCAATGGTTGATTTTTAAAGAATTTTCTTATGATTTCTAGTCTGATAAACCCCCTTTCTGCCTGCCACGCCCACATTTTTTGACAAATCAAAAATTCATGAACAAGTTTTGAAAAGTATCACACAAGGAACATTCCTGCCAAGTTTGGTCAAAATTGGTCCAATGGTTTAGGAGGAGAAGATGTTGAAAGAAATTGTGAACGGACGGACGGACAGATGGACGGACGGACGGACGGACGACGGACAAAAAGCGACCACAATAGCTCACCTTGAGCACTTCGTGCTCAGGTGAGCTAAAAACAAGCATTCAAGGGTCATTCCAGTCAAGTTTGGTTCAAATTGGCTTAATAATTGATTTTCAAAGATTTTTAACATGATTTCTCTAAGTCCGATAAGCCCCGCCCTGCCACGCCCACAATTTTTGACAAATCAAAAATTCACGAACAAGTTTTGAAAAGGGTCACCAAAGGAACATTCCTGCCAAGTTTGGTAAGAATTGGCCCAGTGGTTAGGGAGGAGAAGATTTTTGAAGAATTATCTAACGATTTCTCGAAGTCGGATAAGCCCCGCCCTGCCACGCCCATATTTTTGACGAATGAAAAAATCATGAGCATACATTGAATACAATCACTCAAGGGTCATTCCTGCCAAGTTTGGTTCAAATTGGCCTGATAATTGATTTTTAAAGATTTTTCACATGATTTCTCTAAGTCCGATAAGCCCCGCCCTGCCACGCCCACAATTTTTGACGAATCAAAATTTCACGAACAAGTTTTGAAAAGGGTCACCAAAGGAACATTCCTGCCAAGTTTAGTAAGAATTGGCCCAGTGGTTAGGGAGGAGAAGATTTTTGAAGAATTATCTGACGATTTCTCGAAGTCGGATAAGCCCCGCCCTGCCACGCCCATATTTTTTGACGAATGAAAAAATCATGAGCATACATTGAATACAATCACTCAAGGGTCATTCCTGCCAAGTTTGGTTCAAATTGGCCTGATAATTGATTTTTAAAGATTTTTCACATGATTTCTCTAAGTCCGATAAGCCCCGCCCTGCCACGCCCACAATTTTTGACGAATCAAAATTTCACGAACAAGTTTTGAAAAGGGTCACCCAAGGAACATTCCTGCCAAGTTTGAAAAGAATCCGACCAATGGTTGAGGAGGAGAAGATTTTTGAAGAAAAACCAACAGACGGACCAACAGACCAACAGACCAACAGACAGACCAACAGACAAGCTGACTCCTATATACCCCCCAAATTGATTTTGGGGGGTATAATTATATTTGACCATCCTAAGGTTTTGTGGTTTGGGAATGGGTTAAGGTCATCAGACTATATATAACTTGAATAGACAATCACAATTCATTTGCAAGAATTAGCCTTACTTGCTGGATCATTAACCCATTACCAGACTGCAAACTTTTAGACTTTCTCAAATTCAAAATTATTGCAGACAACAAATTCGAGTAAGTTAAAATTGAACAAATATTCATCTTTTTTGGCAAAATTTTAGACTGATCAAAATTTAGAAATGATGCAGACTACAACTTCAAGTGAATGAAACTTTACATTTGTTCGTACATGTATTTCTGAGTAGAAAACATTGTGGGAAATGAAGAAATTGCTTGTAATTTTTTCATTTTCCAAAATATTTTCCAAAGCCTTTATCTTGTGTGGTGACAAAAGGTGTCACTGTTTCGGACTGGATTAAGAACAACACATACTTGTTACAGAAAGCTGTTTATTACCATAAAGCAAAAGTTGGTACACAATAAAACTACATGCAAACACAAGAAATAGCAACCAGTGTTTGACATGGCTTTGATCTTAGCTTGTATCCATAATGTTTCTATTTTCTATTGAAAAATTGTAAGTTAACACAATCACAATACAGTCATCTTCACAAGCCAAAGATTCAACCCCCACATTGTTCCTTATTAACCCTTTCCCAAACAAGACCTGGTTTTGATGTCCCTATCAGAATTGGCTCGGGAAAACATTGAAACAAAAGAAGAAACTGCTGATAACCAGCAGTTTCTCCTTTTGTCTCAATATTTTCTGTGCCATATTTCACACAAATTCTATCTTTAATAACTTCCATTTTGTCATTTGTAGCAGTTTTTGAAGTAGATCATCAAAAAAATTTTGCCGTTTGGGAAAGGGTTGAGGGACAAAGTGGAGGTAGAATCCTTGGTTTGCAAAGATGCAATAAAGTCAGCGTAGTAACATTTCAAACTTGGCTGGAACTATTGAAAATTTTGGAAGTTCAGCCCTCTCAAAAAACATTCTCTGTTTACCAAAACTAGATGTAGACATTGAAAATCAAATAGAATCTGTTATTACAACATCAAAATAGCCTATTGAAATCGTCCGTGTAAATGCAAAACCTCGTATGTCATTTTTTGCGAATTTCAAATGAAAAATAGTATGTCCAGTTTAGATAATTCTTGCAGGTTTTAGGATATTTTTACTTATCAGTATTGATGACACATTATATGTGAACAATGTGTCCAAATTTAAAGTAAAACCTTTCAGTTTCGGAAAAGTTATTAATTTCTCTCTTACCATTTTAAATCTTCCAAAAATGAGATACTAGGTTTTGCATTAATACCGACGAAATATTACTCTACAACTTTCCAGCAAATATTTCAGTATGTAATCCTGAGCTCTGCATATTTGATATAATATTTGAAGTAAAGGGTTTTTGTGAACCCAATATCAAAAATCAAGACAGATTTCATTCATATGGTCAAAATCTATAGCTAGGTTAAATCACACTTGAAATAATTTTAACTGACCAAAATATCATATATTTGACTTGTCGCGCTAAAAGGGACCTTATCCGAACTCCAAAAATTCAAATTTTGACAAACTTGTCAGACCAAGCACAGGTCAACCAGAAAATGTATGCGAAAAATGAACATATAGTTAGATAGGGAAAATAATCCGAATTTAGAAACTTATATAAAAGTGAAAAGTGTCGGCCCTAGGCTGGCTGCGCGGACTGCACAGACTGACTAGGGTCGATATTTTTCACACTTGCTATAAGGTCCTGTTTAGCGTGACTGGTCACATATTTCTTCTGTCTAGCATTTCTGCAGAGGATCAAAAGTCCCAAATAATATTCAACAATAGACTATAGCTTGATTTTAAAATGGAAAATGCCTGTAAACAGCCTTTTTCTCTTCTTATTCAATTCGCGACTAAAATGGCCACCGGAAAATTAAAGCATACAACACTATTATGCAAACTGTCTGAAACAACCAATGTTTATGAAACTAAATATCTGTAGATTTGTAACCCAACATTTGATTCCTCTCCCTAAATGTTTTGACCTAGTGGTTTACTGGTGTAGTGAAATACTACTTTCTTAAACCTTCCCAAACTGCAACATTTTAGGGTGATCCACTTCAAAAAGTGCCACAAATGACAAAATGGGTGTTATTAAAGATAGGATTTGTGTAAAATATGGCATAAAAAATTTTGAGACAAACGGAAAACTGCTGGTTATCAGCAGTTTCTTCCTTTGTTTCAATGTTTTTCTAAGCCTCTTCTATTACAGACATCAAAACCAGGTCTTGTTTGGGAAAGGGTTAATCAAGCCTTTCACATACAATCCCTCATTTCAATGAACATTGCAGAGAAATCTTTGAAAAAGTATGATGGAAAAGAAGAATGTGTTTGGTATTGATCAACATTGTTTCTTCTTCCTTCAATATTTTCAACGAAATGAACATTTCATGTATCATATTGATTTTGTTTTATTCTCAGTGTCTGCCATCTGTATTTGGGAAATGGTCAAAATTAACAAGTATTTCGTTATCTGCAAATTGGATATGGTAATAGTTGGTATATTAAAGTAACCTTTTCCAAAGCAAGACCTGGTTTTGACATTGCAAACAGCAACGGCTTGAGAAAACATTGAAGCAAAAGAAGAAAATGTTCGTATTCTACACAAATTATTTCTTTGCCAAAAATCATTTTGCCATCTGCAGCAGCTTTGAATTAGGGCCATGCCATGTTTTTGTAACTTAGGTACAGGTTAAATCAGTGTATATCATTGATGACAATCAGACAGACAGACAACAGTAAAGCAACATTACATTAATACAAGTGCACATCATCATATAGCTAATCTACCCATCAAGAAAAAAAATATGCAAATAAATGGAAGAGAAACTCTTTTACAAAATGATGTTGTTATTTAACCCTTTCCCCCAAAAGACTAGTCTTGGCAACCCTTAAAATGTTTTTATAGAAAACCTTCAGGGAAAAGATGAACATAACGATAACCAGTATTATCTTTACCCACCATCTTTTATATACTAAATTTTAGATTACATACAAAGTAGAAAAGTTACATAGGCCTTGGAACCAAGTGTTTTTAAGTTCACTCATTAGCAGAGGAGGTTGATCATTAATCCATTACCACACATTGACTCTTTTTGACAGACTCCCCATAAAAAATGGCTTTGAAAACAAATTGTGGAAAATGAAGAAATTGCTTGTGGCAAGCAATTTCTTCATTTCCCACAATGTTTTCTTCCAAAGAAGACCAAAAATGTTACATTTTATTCCATTCAAATTGTTGTCTGCAAAATCTTTGAATTTGGAAGAGTCTAAAATTTTGCCATCTGGTAATGGGTTAAAGAACTTTCCCTACATTTTCAGCATACAATCAGGTATCAATTGACAGACAATAAAGGCATTGCTGATGTAAGCATTTTTTCCATTACTCTCTAAATTGTTTGCGCTGTAATGCCATCTTTCATATCAAAAAATACTTGTTTTGTCATCTGCAACAGCTTTCATTTTGTAGAAGACTTTATCCTCTGATTACAGGTTAAATTTCAGTGCCTTTTATAGTAGAACTCTCAGAAACCTTTGGCAGCACATGTTTTACTTTTTTGCAATGAAGCTTATATTCCATTCATTTGAGAAAACAACTCATAACACAACCCATTCCAACACAATGATGCCCCGAAAGGTACAAAATTTAGAAAACATTGCAGAAAATGAACAGACTGCTTGTGACAAGCAATGTCTTCAATTCCCACAAGGTTTTCTGCCCCCAAAAATGTAAGATTTTATTCATTCAAAATAGTAATCTGCGAGTTATTTGAATTTAAACCAGTCAAAGATTTTGCTGTCTGGCAATGGGTCAATCATTTAAAATTAATTAGACTTAACCTCTACAACATACAATATTTTACCAACTATTCATTATCAGAAAGTTAACATACTTTCAACTAAAAAACAAAACAAGCCTTTCACCCCAAAATTGTTAGATTGATCCCCAATTTCTATATAGATCTTATCACTTTATTTCAACTAAGAATATGGGTAAATTTAATATTAAATTGCCTAATAGAGCCCTCTATTTCATTCAAGCAATTTGTCATCAGATACATCTTCAATTCAATTAAATAGAACTACCATGCAAGATATGCAATGCTCAAAGGATTTTGCAAAATGTAAATAAAAGTTCAAGTTTCTTGCAAACTTGTAATGTTTTTTTCTTTTCATGGAAATTCTCATCTATGACTTGAATTTACCTATGCCTTTTACTTTACTCCCACACAAAAAAAGGATTGACCGATAAAATGATATTGTTTGTCATATCTCATATGCATCTCAACAATCACCAGAATGATTAATGTTAGAAAATTTTCACATGAACCTGACCAAAGTTAATACGCCCTTCAATGGTTTTCTAAATATGTCTTCAATTATGCCCTCTATTTATGTATTTGTTGTATATACTTACATGGTATAAAATGTAAGTTTTCTTCTTAATCTCACGTAAAGTGGGTGTGGCTAGCAGTTTGTCGAGTCGCTAAGTGGGTGTGGCTAGCAATTTGTCAAGTCGCAAAACAAGACATGTAGCTTTGAATGATTTTTTCATCCCTGAAGTGTAGTTTGTGTCTTAATATCTAGTTAGCATCTAAACATTATTCTTTCAAGCAAGACTGGATTTTTCTATAATATTGGGTAATGAAACCCCACAGCACATATACTCTGCATTTAATCTGCTTATCAATCAATAGATGGGAAAGGATAGGAAAATTGGGAATACATTTATTAACAAAAACATTAACACGAAAAAAAAAAGTCCAATATAATAGCATTATAATTTCCCAACAACGCCTTTCATAGAACCATTGCATTAGTTGAACATACTGTGTCCCTCATTAAAGTTTGACCAAGGTCACAGGGAAGATCTTGAATCTTTTAAGCATATTTAACCCTTTCCCAAACAAGACCTGGTTTTGACGTCCTTCATAGATTATAGGCTTGGGGAAACATTGAGACAAAAGAAGAAAGTGCTGATAATCAGCACTTTCTCCTTTTGCCTCAACATTTTCTTGACTACATTATACACAAATTCTACCTTTATCAACATACATTCTGTTGTCTGCAACAGCTTTCAATTAAGACCACCCTAAAATTTTGTCGTTTGGGAAAGGGTTAAGCTTCCAATGGCTGCTGATCCAAACATACATCTTTTGGAAGTTATACCATGCCAGCTACAGATAAGAGGGGGTAAAGGCTTTTCAAAAAACAAAATATGATCAATTGTTAATCAAACCCTATGTTGCACATACTCATTCGAAACGTCTTGTTGATACTATTCCAAATGAGACATTTCCAATATGTAAGCATAACATTGGGTTTGGATTTTAACCCTTTCCCAAACGACAAAATTTTACGGTGATGCACTTCAAAAACTGATGCAAATGACAAAATTGATGTTATTAAAGATAGGATTTGTGTAAAATATGGCATAGAAAAGATTGAGACAAAAGGAGAAACTGCTGGTTATCAGCAGTTTCTTCTTTTGTCTTAATGTTTTCCCAAGCCTTCTCTTATAGAGACGTCAAAACAAGGTCTTGTTTGGGAAAGGGTTAAATAATTTAAGAATGCTTTTATGCCCTCTTATCTGTTGTTCTGTTGTAAAAAAATCTCATCATGTTGATCCCCAGCTGTTTTAGCAGGAAGAGAAAAATTCTGTCTGCGCAAATGTGCAAGCTATCTTTTATCCACTATCTGAATGACTGAATTCATTGTGAAAAGGGAGGCTCAAGATCAACCTGATAACCATGATCAAAGATTGACGAGGGTTATTCTACTTTAGCGTAGGTTCTGACTGTTCTGCAGTGTAATTATACCTTCACTAACACTCCATTGCGACAGTCACGTCATAGCAACAGTCGTCAACTAGGCTAGACCATGACATGAACCGCGAAACAGATTCACAAATCAAGATCTGGAACTTGATTTCTGTCAGACACAGATCACTTACACATAGTTGTTGTGTTGTCGGTTTTACCACCTTTCTGAAGTGGTAATCAAAGATCCAACTGTCTGTCTGTCTGTCTGTCCGCATGTTGTCTGTTTCTGACCTAGATGGGCTTGTAAGATTGACTCGCTGCCCTGTCTGGCTGGTCAGATTGTAGACTTGCTGCCTTGTCTGGCTGGTCAGATTGTAGACTTGATGCCCTGACTGGTCTGGCTGTTTAGACTGTATAGCCTGGTCATGTTTGACTGGTCGCGTGTGGTTTTGTGAGGTGTTTTGGTAGACACTGCTCTGTCACCGTTTCCTCCAGATATCTAGCTGTCGTTGGTTTGACAATGATGTTTGACTCACCCTGGAACTTCACTAAACGTTTCTTCACACCTACAATAAGGAAATGTTTTGTTCTAGATTAATGCGTATATTCATTTTCTTTTTAGTGGTAATCAATCTCTAGTTTAATTCAAACATATCTGACTGCCAAGTTGTACATACATGTGGAAGTTTTACAACAAGTGAAATTTTATCAATTGGTAAATAGGTCTGGCCACAAGTCCTAGCAACTTAGATACGGCCATTCAGCCATACATGTATGAAGACTAAATAACATTTTTCTTTGTGTTAATGCATGACAATGAAATTTCCGAAATGGAACAGAATTATAGATGGTGTTAAAATCTCTCTAATTCATATCCAAAGCAAAGCATGTTTGTGACTACGCAATACCCCTAAAACATCACTTTTTTTACAAACATAACTGGTATTTGATCTTGACCTTGGTATCCGTGAAATGAGCTCACCATTGATATAGAAACATAATAATTATGTTCATATGGTTTTTTTTGGCAAACAGGGCATTTATTATGTAAAGGCATATACCAAAAGGACCAAAGTTATTTACTTTTTAATCACACTCTAACAATTTCCCAAAAGGCAAAATAGGGACTGGTCCCATTTTATTGATTATGCAGACATCAAAAAACCCTAGTTGAATTGTTGATAAAAACAAGATCACTTATTCTTTAGCCCTTGGTTTCCTAACCCATCACTATTAAACACATCAAAACCAGTGATTGCTTAGGAGAAAGTAAAAATTAACATGATCACTTAGTCTAACAGAGCCACAGATAAGACAAACTGATGCATTTTCTAAATGCAATACTTCATTAAATGTTCATGGAATCTTATGTTGTAGGTAGTCATTGAAATCTTCTCGAGACGATTCCAATGAGTACCCACCACATTGGGTTTGAAATTTAAATAACAAAGTAAGAATGTTTTCACTCCCACTTATCTGTAGCCCTATTTAGTATCTGCAAATGTTCATCAATGAGAGATGAGATGTATGTTTACCTTCATCACTAAGTGTTGAGTCATCTGACGTCGCTAGTTGAAGGGTCCCTGTGACAGCTGAGACGCATAAAACATGCGGTCTCCCTGGTACGTCGAGTCCTGAGACAACATACCGTCTGCCTGAGACTTGAAGTCATCCGCCAAGAAACTATCCTGCAATACAAAAACAGAAATTAAAATGTTAAATTAAAAGGTGTTGCAGACAGCAATTTCAAATGACTGAAATCTTAAATGATCTTAAGAAACTGTTGAACTTGACTCAGATAACTGTAACACATTGTTTACAAGGGAATTCTTTATAGTATAATCAGTGAAGTTGATTTATTTGTACCTTTATCTTTCATCCTTGATAATCAGAATCCCCATAAAAAGAAGTATATTTGTTGTCTTATTTATTTTTTCAAAGGGTTTAAAATCTCTTCCAATAGAATTCATGTTATTGTGTATTGATTGAACCATCTTACCATGGATTCTTGGTATTTCTCTCATCAGCACTCCCATCTGAGCCTCCAGCTTTTTTTCCATTAAACTTTATAGTACTCTACCCGTTGGTAGGAGACAATAATTATATCATAAAGGATATTCCTCACACAGAGTCTGACACGCTACTAAATGAGCTATGGCCTAAACTTTGAATTATCTATCAGAAGCAAAAGATCTTTGATCCTCGTCTATGACAAGCTATGTATAATATGCAACATTATTGTAAACAATCTAACCTGTGAAAGTTCCGGCTGTGAGAGCCCAGATAGACCAGGCTGACTCATCTGGAAGGGTTGACTCATAGACAGACCACCCTGGGTGAGGGGTCCCTGTGAGAACGGCTGTGAGATGTCCTGGCTCGCCTGACTCTGGCTGCCCGTCAGCTGGGAGTTACCCTGTGACTGCTGTGTGTAGCGTGGTGGCTTGGTGCGGGCAGGACGACCACCTTTACCCCCTCTCCTGTTAGCTGTATACAGACAATAACAATGAAAATGATTTTACAAACATAGACAGATAGCATACAGGCATATGTCCTTATAACCCATTACGAAAGACCTGTTCAAATTGAAAGAAGTTCCAGATGACATTTTCAAGTTGATGAAATGTTACATGTTGATTTCTTTTAGGCTAGAAAACATTGTGGAAAATGAAGAAATTGCTTGTCCACAATATTTTCAAAGTCATTGTCTAGTGGGGAGTCAAAAAAATTCACTGTGTGGTAATGGGTTAAAGGACAAATTTTCATCGATCACCAAATGACAAAACTAATGACAAGTCAACATCTAAAGTAAGACTGAATTCTTTTCTGTGTGGTACAAAAAAAATCTTTGTGCTATAAAACCTTGTATTGCAAATTCTTTGAGGTTGGTGACAATGAATTCTTGCTGAATTATCTCCTGGACTTGCATGAAAAAACAATTTTTAAAGTAAGAAAACATTATCTGCATACCCATATGTTCACGGTGGATAACCCACATGACTTTTGGGAAGCCTCAACACCGAAAAAATTGACCGCTTCAAGGTATGTTTTGTTTAATTTCTCAGCTTATACTCTATTAATTTTGACGAGATAAAGTGCACGGAATGCGCATTTGAGAGGACTTTTCCCGTTTGTAACTCACTCTGCTCCGAATCCTGTGGTTTCTTCAAACATTCAAGCGAAAGTTTTTTTCGGTGCACATGAATTCTTCCCACTTTCGTTTTGCACTTACAAACACTTTGGCTCGAATGTTTGAAGAAACCACTGGATTTGGAGCAGAGTGAGTTAGAGCCACGAATAGTCCTCTCAAAGGCGCGTTCCGTGCACTTCATCTTGTCAAAATCAACAGAGTATAATCTGAGAAATTAGACAAAACATACCTTGAAGCGGACCATTTTTTCGGTGTGAACGCTTCCCAAAAGTCACATGGGTTATCCACCGTGATGTTGTTGTGGTGGGAAAATATTGAGGAAAAGGATAATCAGCATGAATATGTGTTTTCTTTTGCCTCAATTTTCTGTGCTATATCATACACAAATCCAGTCTTTATTTACAACATTATTATTAAATCTTCGTTAGCAACTTTCAGATTGAACCATGCTAGAATTTCCCTGTTTATGAAAGGGTTAAACAAACATCTACCTACCCATATGTTGTTGTTGTGGTGGTGGGTAGTGTTGAGGTACTGGAGTCATAAACATGTTGACAGGTACAGGCAGGCTGACAGCTGAACCTGTGTACGCTCGCTCTGGACCTATAAATCCTAGCTGATCATGGGTACGAACCACCGGCTCACGATATCCTACACCTACAATAGAGTACATACAACAAATGTGATGATGATTCTTATCAGAACTTAAAGGTCAATTACGAGCAAATGAAAGGATTTTCTGGTTTTCTCATAAATCGTTTGAAAATGGGTTTCAGTATAATGCATAGACAGTCATTTCACAATCGAAAGAGTTCACAAGTTGAAAACAACAGTCAAGATATCGGACTTTTTTGACTGGGATAAAATATCATGATCGCACATGTGATTTGTTTATTTATATGATGACGTATTACGAGTTCTCCTTTATAAGGTAATATGTTTTCAAAAATCCTCGTGGATACCTAATGCCCACGTGATACATGTTTTAGTGGGCGTGTGTTGAGTGTCACATGCCTCTCTGTGGAGTATACCATTACATATGACCAAATTCGAATATCAACATAGGTCAAGCAAGTGTACTTTCCATGCGGTCTTTTATTATTGCTTGCATTCAAATGAAACTCCCTTTTTTCCTTTCTCAATAACTTCTATATTGAATAATATCATTTTGAACAGATCTTGATCAGCATACTTAATATTTTTCAAGTTTAAATGGGTAATATATGTGCAACTGGCATTAATGAAGACGGCGATCAACAAATGCTGTTATTGTTTTCAGACTCCAATGACGCCTCGTGTTGACAAAGAGGAATAATCTATCAAGAACAATCACTCTAGTCGTTTTTTTTAAATAGGTCAATTGTCTACATGTTCTTTCTGATTAACCGGAGGGTAAATTGTAAACAGGAATCGTGAAAAATGTTGTTTTTAACTACTTTCCAGGCTATAACAAGATGTGTTTGTGAAACACAAATGCCCCCGAAATGGCCATTTTTCGAAAATGTTAAGTTTTCGTGGAGTAAAGGGTTGATAAGGTTTAATGGATGACCTTGAGGAAGGTCAAATTGCATGGAACAGATAGATATTGTTGAAAGGAAGTTGCATACCAAATTTGAGCTTTGTATGTCAAATAGTTTTGGAGAAATGGCAAAGGTTAAGTTTTCAGGTTAAGTTTTCGGACAGACGGACGGACGGACAGACAGACGGACATGAGTAAAACAATATGCCCCCGATCTCTTGATACGGGGGCATAGAAATTAGAATATAGGTCGTGGTTGACCTTTAAAACATTATGCACAACAATATACATACAAATACTGTTTTTCAAATAAAACAATATTCATTTACTTTTATATAAATCTGATGTAATGCATAAGTTATGTTCTTCATGTTCAATCAACGAACCGGTTAATAGCATCTTAGTCCAGCAAAGAAATCTTAAGCTAACAATCTTTTCATTAGTGTTCTGTTTCACTGTTACAGCTCACAATAAATGACCTGGCAGAGATGATCTGCCAGGTCATTTATAATGAGCTTCATTATTTTATGTTCCATTGTTTACAGGTGGTATCAAAGAATGGTAATAAATTTGGCTTGACTTGCCACTAAGTTTGAATACAGTAAGATCAGACTTACTTCTATCATACATACTGCCGGGTATGAGTACTTCTCTAGCATCAAACATGGTGTTACTCATAAATCTCCCTCCCTAAAACAAACACAAAATATCTTTGAGCAAATCTTTCTTAAACAACACAATTTCATGGTGGTCAAAATTCAAAGAGGTTACAAAAAGGTTTCACATGACAATTTCAAAATTTTTCAAATATACTGAGAGGCAAAAGAAAGTATACACTTTTTGATTTTCGATATCTCTCTTAATTGCCATCATATCAACTTAACATTTTGCACTATTTATTCCTACTCATAGACCAATAATGCAGTCATGTTAAATTTTACCTGGAATTGCTTGACTACCTGCACTCTTGTTACATGCTGATCTTGCAAATTTTACACGTCCGACTTAGTGGAGCATCAAATATTGCTGATAATCCTTATTGGAATTCTTTATCAATCATCACAACAAATCACAACGTTAAATTTTCTCTAACATCATAACACAATTCTCGATGACTGGTAGAAAACGATCAACATACCCATTTTTGCCATTAAGACCCTTTTTTCTATGACGCAGCGTAATACGAAAGAAACGTGACACAATATAGAAATCTACACTTATTCAGGTAGCATAGGAACATCCTGTGCAAATTTTATCAAAATCTGTCTATAATTTTAGAACGAGTTATGTCAGATAACTTGTTTACATCAAGCCCCCTTTTGCCATGACGCATCATAATATGGAAAGCACTAACAATATACGCATGGTTCTAAGTAACTAGGCTCTTACTGCGAACAGTTTATCCAGTTCCGTTCATAAATGTAGGGTTTGTGTCAACGTGGATTATTGTGTTAATTCATTTCTTAATACCCCTTTTTCAATGCCGCTGTATGATAGGAAAAAACAGTCACTACGGAAGGAAGGACAGATAGACGGGTAAGCGAAGAAGTGTACATAAAACAAACGACCCTAATCAGTGGCGTTTAGAAATCGTAATAATCTATACATCGTTTTCTTAGAATACGTGGAAGAACTATGGTGTATACTTATTTTTGCCTCTCAGTATATATTCAAACATTCATAGAAATTAATAATTTCAGAAAACAAATAGTTTCTTTGCAAAATTATTTGCTCATTGTAGAATGTCACTTTATGTCAGAATAGTAATGCTTTTCACTGTTTCAGAAATATTGGGTTTGCCATGGTTTGACATAATTGTCATAACGTCCAGCATAAAATTTATCGATATTTCAAGTTTCGTCTTCGGGAAAGATTGGAAAAGACCAAAATATCCAATTTAAAAGACGAAATAAAAACTCTTTTCATGTTTTTAAGATAATGAAACTTTGACACTTGTTTATTAGAAAGGTGTTCTGTTCGGAGGAAGTGTTCAATTCTACCAGTCAGCAGACATTTTAAGAACTTACTGGGTTTGTAGAGTTGACAAGCTTCCTTGGTTTACTAAACTGTATTAGACTTTCCTTAAGATTGTTGAGGGGCCCTTCAACAAGACACTTCTGTTCTTTGTAGTAGGTTAACAAGTGGTTCCATAGGGGTTGCTGAAATCAAAATGACAAGTGATTAAGGCCTAGGTCTTTCTTACACATCAGTGTGAATCTTAACTGTCATTTGTAATTTTATAATATTCCATTTTCTGGAAAAGAGCCAGTGTGATTATCTACATTCAACTATTAGCACTTCACATGCTAAATTTATTCAAGCTGGTAGAATAGAGTAAGATCAGACTGCACATATCATATGTGCAGGCTGATCTTGCTCTATTCTACCAGCAAAAGCAACTGGAAAATTCCATGATCAGCAATGCAAGACAAGGGTTAAAAGAAACTTAGAAGTGTGTTCAGGCAAAAACCTTCACAGACAAAATGTGTTGGTGAAACACAAATGCCCCCGAAATGGCCATTTTTGTAAAATGTTAAAAAAGTTTTCAAAGAGTAAAGGATTAGTAAGGGTGAACCGATGACCTTGCGGAAGGTCGAATTACATGGAACAGATAGTTATCACTGAAAGGATGTTGCATATCAAATTTGAGCTTTGTATGTCAAATACTTTTGGAGAAAAGGAAAATGTTAAGTTTTTGGAGTAAAATGTTAAGTTTTCGTAGAGTAAAGGGTTGAAAAGTGTTAATGGATGACCTTGAGGAAGGTTAAATTGCATGGAACAGATAGATATCATTGAAAGGATGTTACATACCAAATTTGAGCTTTCTATATCAAATTCTTTAGGAGAAAAGGCAAATATTAAGTTTGTTAAGTTTTTGGACAGACAGACAGACAGATAGACACGAGTAAAACAATAAGCATCACACGTGCAATCGCAACAAACGGTGATTGGCCATAATTGTCGTCAAAGGACGACTTCCGGTGGCTGTTGTGTGGGGGGGTTATAGTGGAAATAAGCTAATTGCTCTTACCTTGGACAAGACTTTTGGGTTTCCCACAATGATTATACCATACCTGAATAAAGAAACACAGATGAATTTTCAACATAATACCTCTAAGTGCAAGAAATAAATGCCATCAATAAGCCTCAAATTAATTCATTTAGCCCTACAACAAATTCAATCATATTAACTCATTACCAGATGGCCAAATGTTTTACTGTTCTTATTTGAAAAGTGATGCAGATGACAATTTGGAGTTGGTGAAATTTTAAAATTCTTTGTATATTGGGTTATTAGAAAACATCCCAACTTTAATCTAATGACTTACTTTGCTCTTGTAAGGGCTACATTCAGACGTCTGGGGTCATTCAAGAAACCAATTCCTTGATGTTCGTTGGATCTTACACATGACAGGATCACAAAATCTTTCTCACGACCTTGGAAAGCATCAACACTGGCAACTTCAATGTCCTGAATTGGTAGAAATAATATGCAATGTGCTGGCTAAAGTAAATAATGTCCCCGCAAATACAAGAATCTGTATCAAATGCTGTTTCTCCAATGTAGTTGATGCAGCTTTTGATAAATAAATGACAGAGCTCTTGAAGATTATGAGTGTCAATGCAAATAGTTTAATGTAGTCTCTAGCATCAAGTGATCAATTAGTCTTAATGAATATGTGTTTGTTTCTGAAGAAAAGGTCCTTGTGCATTTCAAGAGAAACATAGATCCAGATCAACCATGTAAATACTCAGTCTGATAAAGACCCTATGCTCAAGGCTACAAATAAATAGGGGTGAAGACATTCTAGATAACTTTGTTATTTCAATTCAAAACCCTATGTTGTGGGTACTCATTTAAATCGTCTTGACGATATGATACAAATGAGTACCCACAACATAGGGTTTGATGAACAATAACAAAGTTATTGCAGTCATCACCCCCTCTTATCTAGAGCTCTGCATGCTGCTCTCAAATAGCTTCTTTATAACCTGTAGCAACTCAACCAATCCGACTACACAAAGGTACAAACTGATCTGAATCTATCATGGTATAAAATGCAAAAATGCCCTTTTCCACATCCTCATTCATTTGTATAACCTAATCACACATAGGAGAAAATTGGCAGCAGAACATTCAATAATTCTTTTCAATAATTCTTAATTATAATTGAGAATTTGAAAAGTTACTTGGTAGTGATCCAAATTGATGAAGAATTGAACATACAAACAAAAGTGACTGAACTGATAACTAACAACAACTCAATAAAAAAATATCTAACTAAAAGAAAACAGAAGGAAGAAAGTAAACATGAAACATCTTTGTCAAGAAAAGTATACCTCACAATAAATGACCTAGCAGAGCATCCCTTGTTTATAGTTAAAGATGCTCTGCCTGGTCATTTATCATGAACTATAAGAAACAAACATTGTTTACATAACAGCACGCTCTACTCTGAAAATTAAATAACCAAATAATTTTTATACACAGTGTAACATATTTCAATAGAATCATTTTTCCTGCATCATTTATCTAAAATTTTTACAAATATTGAGTGTCAGAACAAGTTCTTGTTTAGGATAGGGTTAAGATCATAATTATAGGTCTTTAACACTTTCCCAAAAGAAGGATATTTAAGTTGGTTCAATTTGACCTAAAGGCAAAACTTGTGAATAATTTAGCAGAAAAAAAATTGGGGCAAAAGTAGAAAATGCTGATTATCAACATTTTCTTCTTTTGTCCCAATGTTTTCTCAAGCCTTTGGCATCAGGGGCATCTAAATCAGGTCTTGTTTGGGCAAGGGTTAATGTACTTTCAATATTTTCATAGACATGTGACGAATTCATCTTTTCTTTTACAAAATTTGAGTTATTAGTAATGCAACTTCCATTTTCCTATAGTATCATCTTCAATTGGAAAGGAAATCTTCCAAGTATAAAAATTCATTGTAAAGCCAAGTAAAGTGGGCCAAGATCAGACTACACATCCTATCAGGCTGTTTTTAAAGTCTACACAGCCTTTAGTTACTCTCACGGTTATCATTTACTGATAGCTGGCCATGCCTTTGAGATAGTTACATACATAACACAATTTTGTTAAGTTAACATGAATACCAAAATGACTGCATAGAAGGCAGACTTACTATTATTCCACCTTTGCCTTTTATCTCCAGATTTGCCAGAAATCTATGTCACATATCGTCGGTGGGGAGTCAAAACCTCGTAACTCCAGCTTTTTCAAGCTGTAGTTACAAGGTTTTGACTCCCCATCAACCCTATATCTTTATTCATCAAACTGCTTTTAGTAAGACAAAGATTTCTGTGATACACATAACTAAATGAATCAGAACACTTACCACATATAACTTTTTATTCAAGGATCCACTATACTGCATGTATTGCACTATGTAAGCTCGCTGTCCCTCATATGGAGTGATAATCCCTATTTGTTCTGGTTTCACTCCTGACTTCAGAAATCTTGTGGCAACTTTCTCAACACTAGCAGTCTCAGTCCTTTAAAATGAAAACATCAATATACAGGTATAGGCAATGTAACATTTTCAGTGGTGGATCCAGAGGGGGTTTGGGGGTTAACCCCCCCCCCCCCCCTTTGGCTTATTATTTTAATGTCATGTAGAAATTTTGTCAAAATTGTGTATTGATAGGATAATGCCCCCCCCCTTATTTGTATGCTCGACCCCCCCCCCTCACAGAAATTCTGGATCCGCTCCAGATCTTCATAATTCAAAAATTGCTATTTCTAGTTGTATGTATGTAATAAGTTGATGCTCATCATTCTGATCAAAGAATATTTTCAGTCCCTATATCAAGTAGCAAAGCCTGATTCATACAAACAATCAATAAAGGATGTCAGCGTGTACATGTGAGCATAATGGTATATTTGTACTGTCTGCTCAATCAAGTTGACATGACATAAAAAGTTTACCTGTTGAGATAAGACGTTCCAGAGCTGGATATTTCCTCCTGTCCCAGTGAAGTAAAGAAGAACATGGGTTTATCTGGCTGTGGCCACGGAATGTCTAGCTGTGGTCGCAGTCTCTCGGCTGTAATTATACAACTTAACCCATTACTAGGTGGCAAAATTTTGGACTTCTGACTATTCAAATTTGTTTGTCAAGAGCATTTTTTTCATTTTTCACGATGTTTTAACTAGAATTTTTCTTCAGGGGCCCCAAAAAAGCTTCACTTTTGGGGAATGGGTTAAATGTACAAATCATTGCTTTATGAATTTGAACAATTTAATGGATCAACACAAAATAGATGTAAAGGCTATACTGCCTGAAAAAGCTTTGGTCACAACAGTAAATTCACATGAACAGCATGCGAATATCTACTTACATGATGTAACTCCATTCTGCAGTGACCCCTCATAGAAGATGTTTGAAGGGAATGCACTGAGAGCCGGGTGCATTCTATACTGTACTTGTAGACGTATGGGTCTTATACCCAGGACCACCAGACGCTCGAACAGTGACTGTGACAGACCAGCCCTAGCTGCCTTCTTACACATCACGACGGGGCCCAGCTGACAGTGATCACCAACCAATACAAGCTGAAACAACATTGACATTTATCTAAAAGGCAAACTCAACATAAAAACAAAGAAATTGTGAAAATGGGTTCAAATCTGATAAGAATTTTCAAGAAAATACTAATATTCATAATTGTCTCAATTTCTTAATGCTAAATTGTACACATATTTTCAATTTCAGCAGCTTCCAAATTAGACCAAACTATAATTTTGTTGTTTGGTAAAGGATTAAATGTAGAATGATAAGAAGTATGACACCAGGGATTTCCCTGAGCATAAGAATTTGGGGGTCATTGTGACTCATTTGCCTTCAAAGTTGTGAGGTCATTTCTCCAATTTTGTGAGTCAAATTTTATACACAAGATAGGATTTTGGTTTTATTCGGGTTTAACGCCGTTTTCAACTACTACGGTCATATCCTGGCGGCTGGAGCACCTAACCATGGATTCCTGTCGTTTCTCATACCAGTGGGGCGCTGTGGTCTAGTGTTAAGACGCGGGCTTCGGGATCGAAGGGTCCTGGGTTCAAATACTGCTGGTGCCATTGGAATTTTCCTGAGCAAAAAATTACCCCCACGTTGCTCCTCTTCAGCCAGGTGTATAAATGGGTACACTAGAGAGTGAAAGCCAATGTGCTGTGGCTAACCGGAGGCGCAGTGTGTTAACAGTCGGCTTGAAACTCAATGATCGTGGGTTAAAGTGTAAAGTCTGTGAGATCTACTCCAAGATATATGGACTTTAAACCCAGAACTTAAACTTAAACTACCAAAACACCCTAACCTAGCCTCCAGCTGCTCCCCCAAAAAGGTTCACAATATCAAACCATTTATGGGTGACATTATTGTCAGAAAGGGTATTTGCCACAGCCAGGAATCAAACCCGGGACCTCTCGAATGAGAGGCAGATGCGGATGCAGATAAGTATCATATGAAAATCTAGATTTGAAAACTTGCATCATTAATGACCTCCGGTAAATTTCTAAGGGGCAATATGCTTTGAAATTGCGACATTGATGCACAATTTGTGCGTCATGGAAAACACTAATAACACTAACCTGTCTACAACCCAGCACTACGGGTATCATACATTCAGGCTCTGTAGCTTGTGTACTCTCATCTATGAGGACTGATCGAAACTGCATTCTGGCTAATTAAACCCTTTCCAAAACAAGACCTTGTTTTCATATACCTTATAGCACAATCTTGGGAAAACATTGCAGCAAAAGAAGAAAATGTTGATAATCAGCATTTTCTCCTTTTGCCTCAATATTTTCTGTAATATATTGTACATAAATACTTTCTTACTCAACATTCAATTTGTTGTCTGCACCAGCTTTCAAATTAGACCACCCTAAAATTTTGTCGTTTGGAAAGGATTATATGTAGAACAACAAGAAGTATGAGACCAACCTGTCTACATCCTAGTACTACAGGAATCATACACTCTGGCTCTGTAGCTTGTGTACTCTCATCTATCAGCACTGATCTAAACTGCATCCTGGCTAATCTGGGGTCTCCAGCACCCACACAGGTACAACAGATCACATCAGCATGCTACAAATACAGAAAGTAAAACCTCATTACATGTTTAAGCATAACTTTAATATACATTTTAGACATTTTTTTTTTGTATTCAGCACAAATTTTACTAAAACATGACCTTGATATTTGATTTTTGTCAATGATTTTGACCTAGATCGATGACATCAAAGGATAGGTTATGTTAAAAGGAATACACATATGAAATGTGAGAGCCATACTAGAAGTTATTGCAAGCTAATGTAAACAGGTTTGTTTCTTTTAAGAATTTGTAATGGTGAACTTGACATCGTATTTAATATTGGCCTAAAACTTTAGGAATGCATTTCAAAAACTAAAGTCAATGTTAAAGTTATAGCAAATGTGGCGGACAAACAGAGAATCCCCTTTGGCAGGCAGAATAGAACAAGACAAACAAATGTACATGCAGTCTGGCCTTATTCTATACTGCCTACTTCTTCAAATTTAGCATGACAAGAGTTAAGGAGGAGTAATGACTTACAGTGAGCAGTTCCTTCTCACACTGCCTCTTCAGTGATCTATATCGTTTTTCATCTGATGATGAGAGTTCTCCCGTCTCATCCTTTAACTGTTGTAACTTCTGTAACTCGGGCATACTGAAATACAACACACAAATTAAAACCAAAAGACAAACTGATCAGAGGTCAACCAGATGGCGTATTTGGAAAGCAAACATATAGTGAGACAAGGAAGTTTTTCTAAATTCATAAAATTACATTACAGTGAAAAGTGATTTACTCTATTCAAGCTAGCAATCACATGATCTGAAGGATAACACATTATCACATAGCTACAGATAAGTTTGAGTGAAGACATTCTACCTTTGTTACTTCGATTTCAAACTATATCATGGGTACTCATTTGAATCGTCTTGCAAAGACAATTCAAATGAGTATAGAGTACCCACACTACAGCGTTTGATGAACAATAAAGAAATTATGACATATTGAAAAGCCATTACTGCCTTTTATCTGTAGCTGTGCTTGATTATGCTGTCAAAGATTGTGTCCTAGATTAACATCCGACCATACATACCTTTCCATGTTTCTGATTTGGTTATGTAGAGCGAGGAACGACACTGGAGAATCTATAGCTTCTCTACTCTTAGCACACAGTCGAACAACCTACAAAAGAAATAATGTATCTTAGCCTTTTACCAGACCACAAAATTTAAGACTTGTCTTGAGTTTGAGTTTATTGGGGTTTTACGCCGTTTTCAACTGCCAGGGTCATATCGCGGCGGCTGGAGCACCTAACCATGGATTCCTGTTATTTCTCTAATCAGTGCTACCACAACACCCTTACTGAGCATCCAGCTGCTCGCCCACTTTTTATTGCAGCAACAATTTCAACTGAATGAAACTACATCTTTTGTTTATTCTGGGTAGAAAACATTGTGGGCAATGTATAAATAGCCAAACACAAGCATTATTTTTATGTTTCCTCAAGCTCTTTTCTTCAGAGGCGTCAAAAAAAGTCACCTTGTGGTAACAGGTTAGGTTTCAATACCTAACTTAAAAGCTGTAAGAACTTGCTTGGACACCAGTTTGAGAAACACAGGAAGAGACGGACCTACACAAGCCAGTGGCTTCCTGTTGGTCTCGTAACAGTAAGTTAAACAGTAAGTATACTCACCTTAAATACCATTTGAAACTTATAAACAGAAATAGAATACACACAAACATGTTTAACCCATTACAGGGCGTCAACTCAAAATTTTGAAAAATATATAGTAATATAGGACATTTTGGAGCAAAAATATAGGACAAATATAGGACATTAATCACGACCTCAGCCTTGTAAAAGGCACCTCATTAGTCATAATACCTTGAAAATCTTGTTTCTCTATAGTAGAACTGCTAGATTTTAACATTAAATGATGTGCATATCATATCATTTATCCCGTAGGAGGGCATTGAGGCATGCTTATCAGTGACGGATCCAGGATTTCTGTAAAGGGGGTTCGTTTTTACACAAAGGGGGGTTCGTTTTACTAGTATCACACAATTTTGACTGAATTTCTGCATGAAAAGGAAATAATCAGGCTTCAGAGGGGGGTTCGTTTGAACCCCCCGAACCCGCTCTGGATCCGCCACTGCTTATGCAAAAATTCAAATATCTAAGGAGTCTGGTAATGGCCAATGGACCTTGACAAACATGTTTCTAGGAAAGAGAATATTGTGATTTGTCAAAGATTTTCTTTATTTTTCGCTGAAACATTGAAACCTATAAAAGATATCTTGAGTGTTATAGTAGAGATCCATTATAGGGTGATGCTACATGAATAAATATTAAAGCTTAATCTAATAAGGCAAAGAAAAGTTTGTCACAGACTTCACTCTTAATTTATATGTAAATTCCAGGAATCTATAACTTATGACCAATTTTCAATGCATAGTAATAATTTGAGGCATCCTTTAGACAATCACATACACACAGAATTTCGCAATTTTGTGTTTGATGTTTTGCACAGCATGCGGAAGTTTCCATTCCCACCCTGTATGAAGCACTTGTGTTGGTAGTACCATCCTATGCAGAGGTTTCAGAAAGTGGGCCAATAAGAAATACAGTGGTATGAAAAAGCTCAAAGAAGTTTTTAACCCTTTCCCAAACAAGACCTGGTTTTGACGTACCTAACTGAATAGGCTTGAGAAAACATTGAGGCAAAAGAAGAAACTGCTGATAACCAGCTGTTTCTCCTTTTGCCTCAATATTTTCTTGGCTATATCACACAAAATTTCAATCTTTATTAACATTCATTTTGTCGTCTGCAACAGCTATCAAATTGGAATAGTCCGAAATTTTGTCGTTTGGGAAAGGGTTAACTCCAGATGTTCCAGTTTGACAGATGACCACAGTCTAAGGTGCATGTTGGACAATACAATTTAGAGGTAGTTGCATCATTTTGCTATCTGGGAAACATGCTTTCTGCAGCTAAAGGATGTGACTTGGCTACCACAACCAGAGTCAAAGCTGAAGAAGTTCAAAGAGCTGATGCCAATCCTCTCATCACCCTAACTCAATTACAAAACACCAGGCAAAATAACCCATGTCTGGAGCAAGATAATTCATGCAAGTGAGACATTGTCCCTATTCAATCCGAACTTGCTAAGTCTGTACAGTGTAGTGTAACGATCCAGTGGTGATCGGAAATATCTGCTACCATCAAAGGATATCTTCAATATCATATCAAGCAAGCTCCATAAACAGCTGAGCTTGGCCTCTAAGACCTGGCCCCGGTTTCTCGAACAAACTTAAGTACAATCTCATGTTTAAATCTGAGCACCGTGCTCAAATCGCACGATCCACGTGAACTTCAATCGAATAACCTCCAACGTTGAAGAGTATCCCTTTGAAGTTAAGCATATTCTCATGAGAATATACTTAAGTTTTTTTGAGAAACCGGGGCCTGGAATGCAGCTAACGTGAAAGGAGACTTAGAAGGCATGAACAGGTGGAGAGATCCGATCGGGCAATTAAAAAAGCTTTCCTCATACAGGTCACTGGCATTCACAGACCAGGAAGGCCCAAGATGACATGGAAGCAACTGTCAGAGAGGGACTGCAGAGAATGAAACATGAAAAGAAAGACAGAAGGAGAATGTGAAAGAGGACAGCAATGCATGTAACAAGCTAGCTGGAAGGGATTTCACAAATGTGGACAATACCTCTACCCCTTCATATTAACTATGAAACCCAAGAGAGAGTGAGTGTAGACCTTATGATTTGGAAGAAAATTATCCTCTTTATCTCTCTTAAATCTTGGAACCCACAACATAGGATTTTAATCAAAGCATGAATAAATGTAGCTTTCTGGATATCCATGAGATGATGCTAGAAAAATTTTCATAGCTCTGTGCCTTAAGTGAAGAGATAATTGCCCTGTTCATAAAATTCAGGATCACACAACAGAGGGCTTTTTTTTCAAAATTTTAATCCAAAGAAATAATTTGAACTATCCTGGTAAGAACCTATAATTTGATGCTTCACCCAAAATTTAAAAGCTATGCCTTAGGCTTTGGGAGAGGAAGAGTGTTAAAGATTTTTCTATTTCTTTTCTTTGTAAAATCAGGGAACCCACAAAATAATTGTTGATTTTCAAAATGCATAGCGAAAGCTTGAATTATGCCCAAATTCTGTAAGTATTCATAATTCTATGACAATTCTACACACAAGATTTAAAAGCTCTATACTAATTGTAGAACATAAGATGATAAAAAATTTCTCTCTTTATCAAACCTGGACACAATTAATACTGGACTAAATTTCAATTAATATTTTTTTTTAATTCATTGGTATCCAAAAGATGCGGTGACATGCAAAATGTTCAAGCTATTGGTTCATGATAAGAAGCTTTTTGCAAATGTGTACAGACTGGACAGACAACTGATGATCTAATACAACTTAGCAATTTATGCCTAGGTAAATGAAAAGGTAACACTAAAAGGCATATTTTTAATCAAAATTAATGTTACTGATACATGTTTTCATCCAAGAATTGCCATTGGATAATAGAAAAACACAGAATTTATGATCTGAATATGGTACTAAATTATTATAGAGATACTTCAACACATATCACTTAAATCTGCATCTCTTTTAAGTCTGTTACTATCTTTATTTCTTCATTTTCTTTTCCCCACTATATTATCACATGAAAATATAGTATGGGTGATGACTATATAGGACACATTTTAAATATAGGACAATATAGGCAGCCATCAAAATATAGGACAAATATAGGATATAGGACAGAAGTTGACGCCATGCCATTACCACATAGTGACTCTTTTTGACTCCCCCACAAGATAGTGGCTTTGGAAAACATCGTGGAAAATGAAGAAATTGCTTGTGACAAGCAATTTCTTCATTACCCACAATGTTTTCTACCAAGGGAGACAAAAAATAGAACATTTCATTCACTTGATATTATGGTCTGCAACAACTTTGAATTTGGATCAGTCTAATTTTTTGCTGTTTGGTAATGGGTTAAATCTGACCTACCTTGAGTCCAGTTTTGTGTATTTTCTCTGTAAGTTGATCCACAGCTATGTTAGATGGAGCACACACAAGTACCTGACCATTGTTCTGTTTAGACAAGTGATACACGATGGTGGCGGACGTCACTGTTTTACCAGTACCAGGAGGACCCTAGAGAAGTAAAAAGATAGAGTTTAATCATTCTGTTTATGAATCTATGCCAATGTTTACTTGATAAAACTAGAACTGTCGCAAAGCGGACAAATACCTCCCACTACACCTTGTCACTGAAAAAGTTCTTTAAACAAAGTCTAATCGTGACCTTGACCTTTGACCTTCGTGACCCAAAAAACAATAGGGCACCTCCTTGGGTCATGGGGAATAACTGTGTAAAGTTTCATAATCCTAGGTCAATCGGTTCTTGACTTATAGCACAGAAACAGATTTTAAACCTTCATGACCAAAAAAAACAATAGGGCACCTCCTTGGGTCATGGCAACAACTGTGAAAGTTTCATGATCCTAGGTCAAACGGTTCTCGAGTTAGAGCTCGGAAACAAAAAAGTTGGCGGACAGGCGGATGGACAGACAGACAGACATGGTGAAACCAGTATACTCCCCTCTACTTAGTAGGTGGGGGGTATAATCAATCCCTATCAAAGTGTATATCATAACTATAAGATAGAATTTCACACATGTGTATTTTTGGTGTTTTTAATAAGAACTTCTTAGAGATGATAGTGACAGCATTTTACAAAGAAACGCAAAAGGAGGTAATAATTTTGGATACATTCATTCTGACAAGATCTATATTGTTGGCTTTTTCAGGTAAAATTAAGCTCTCCTATGAGATTTCCATTTATATACTTAACCCTTTCCAAAACCTGAACTAGTTACAAAACTTAAGGGTGGTCTAATTTGAAAACTGCTATAGACAAGAGAATATATGTTGATAAAGAATGGATTTGTGCAAAATAGAACAGAAAATATTGAGGCAAAAGTAGAAAATGCTGATTATCAGCATTTTCTTCTTTCGCCTCAATGTTTTAAAAGGTGTTTTTCAATTGGAGACATCAAAACCAAGTCTTGTTTTGGAAAGGGTGTCACAGTCTGGTCTTATTTGGAAAAAACTTTACAAACATCAACTAGTACCTGAATCAAACTGAGTGGTCTCTGTAAGACAGTTTTGACAGCATACACTTGAGAATGGTTTAACTCTGGCAGGTATGGTGCACTGAACCTCTTTGGTAACTGACATTTTATTACAACATCCTCGACCTCGTGACCCAACAACTTGTGGTAGATATAGCCCCATACTGATGTCTCGTCTACAGCAAATGTCTTCAAGGAACTCTGCATCCTGTAGGGATAAAATGAGTCAAAATAAATAGAAGATGGCTAGACATACATTTACATTTTTTCTCATATATATATAATAGTTTATTACATGAATCTGATGAAAATTTCTTTATCAGTCGAGCAAATTTGTTTTTTGTATAGCAACAGCTCTTTTTTTCCCATTGAATACATTTATATTCTGACTTCACAAGTTTATTATTGTAAGCAATTTAGTTGAAGAATCTTTATTTCAAAAGACCTGTCATTCAATTTGTAACCATAATTTGGAGACAGCTTTATGCAAAACTATAACTGTATCAATAGAATAACATTGCAAAACTCTAAATCTGATCAAAAATATTCCAAAGCTTCTATGACTGCATGAACAAAAGTTCTAATGACCTTAGCCCTTTCCCACACTTTGATGCTTTTGGACGCCCACAAAAAAAGAGGCTTTGGAAAACATTGTGGAAAAGGAAGAAATTGCTTGTGACAAGCAATTTCTTCATTTCCCACAATGTTTTCTACCAAGAAAGACCAAAAAATGTTAAATTTTGTTCAATGGAAATTGTCGTCTGCAACACCTATGACTTTGGACTAGGCTAAAATTTTGTTGTTTGGGAAAGGGTTAATCAGTACAGAAGTTGTCACAATGTATGACCCTTGAACACTTACCTGTCAAAAGATGTAGACTTCCATACAAAGTCCACAACAAAGTTGTGAGTACAGTCATTTGGTACTCCTGCACTACTCTTCAACTCTATGGCAATCTCATCATTGTGATCTAGGGGTACTGGTCAAGGAAATCTGTACTTTCTATTCAAACAAGAGCCGTCATAGACCGATTATGCTCCCCAAATAAGTGTTTGTCACAAAAAAAAACCTATCATACATTAAGCCCCCTTTTCCCATTTTTATACACACATTATTTATAGAATATAGTATAGAACAGCTCATTTGTCACAAAAGTACAAAATTTTATTAACTTCTGCCCATTAGGTGAAGAGAAATTAGGCGAAGAGAAATTAGAGAAAAACTAATTTTTACTTTAAGGCCCCTTTTTCCATGATGCAGCCTCAAATTAAGAAACGGAGATAAAGTTCTCTA
Source organism: Fragum sueziense (assembly GCA_963680895.1). Lineage (NCBI taxonomy): Eukaryota > Metazoa > Mollusca > Bivalvia > Cardiida > Cardiidae > Fragum > Fragum sueziense. The sequence continues at coordinate 22,047,120 of OY804598.1, read as the reverse complement.
GGGATTGACCCCAGGAGTTCACATGTGAAGTTTCATTGAATTTGGTCCTAGGGTTGCCGAGATCTGGCTGTGAACGGACGGACGGAAGGACAGCCGGACGGACAGAAGGACAGCGTTGCGACCATATGCTCCCCCGAAATTTTTTCGGGGAGCATAATAAACTGCATATATTATAAAGTTTAACTTTTCTCTGCATCCTGACTTTCAAAGCTTCACATTCAGCTCAGTATTTTGCCAGTGGAGCTAATCACTACATTTCTTTGAAAACCTAGTATCTGCAGCTTAAAGTTTTTCAAAGAAAATCAACTAATCTAGGTCTGTATGATAGAATTTTAGTGGAATAAAGTGTATAAAGGATACTATCTGGTATCTTGATGACATGGCCAACACCAGACCAGTGTTTATGAAGCTCTCCCATATATCTGAGTCTTAACTCATCACCATGCATCAACTTCATCTCTACAAGTAAACATACAAGTATTTTCACTGTAATGTAAGATCATAATTATAGATCCCACGCAAATACATGACAAGTTTCTCTCTTTGAAATTAAGTCATGTAGTCCACCCCAAATGAAACCCATGCAATGAGGGTATCCTTCAAGCAACATCGTAAACCTTTGGTGGTTGAAAGTATCCTGGTTGAAAGTTAAAATTCTTTCTTAACTTGTAATGTGTCTGTAAAGATTGGATACATTACGAATGTTTACAACATAGTACAAATTTTCCAACATCTTATCAGGGATGGACTACATTTATGTCTAGCATTTTTCAGTTTTAAGATGTTTGGTTCATAATCTAACAAGTTGTTTTATTTGATCCAGGGCTCAAATTTCCACTTGCATGCTCGCAATTTGCTAGTGAAAATTAAATATTGCTAGTGATTTCTTCTGGAAGCTAGATATTTTCAGCAAATTGAAAAATTAACAAAAGAATATGAGATATCGCCGTAATTGCACAGGATGAACATCAATAAATCGTTATTGTCTTTTTTAACCACCAATCATAAGTATCATCATCGGTCCTCATGTTCTTTCTTTAACCAGTTGGATATTTGGTTTGTTTACGAATTGGATGTCGCTTAATGACAGAAAAGTCGGGCGATATTTGTCAGAATTCTCAGGGAAGTGGAATTGAATTGTTATAACCCGGTAATAATTGTGGTCACCTTCCCCAGTAGATACCGGTAACTATATCCCATATTTTATTGTTCGATTTCGATATTTCGGTTAAACCTAATTTACGGCGTAAATAGCTAATCTTAGCGTCTGCAAAATGGATAGATTCATTGTAAAAACCAAAACAACCAAACGGCGTGCAGAAACTGAGTCTTCTAACGAGCAGCCTTCAACCAAAACAACATGTAATACATCCATTGCAAACAAATCAAAACAGGCAGACAAAAAACGAAACTGAAGGTGGTAAGTGAGAAAACCAGAAAATAGATGCGATGTCAGATCTGGATCGAAAATATGACAGAGGCAACATTACGGAGATGATCAGATTATATGCCATATGCAAACGCTATGCACCGCCGAGAATGACTTCAAGTGTAAGAATCTATTGAGACAGCTTTGTAAATTTTGTCATTCTATTTTAGAAAATCAACATTCAACTCCAAAGGCAAAAAGTTCAAACCCCAATGAACTTGCCACAAATTAAATTCTTATCAAAACCTTATACTTGTAATCAGAAGCGCATTTAGATCTAACACATTGGTAAACAAAACCTGTTTTATGTCCCTAACAAATTGCGAGTGGATTTGCATTTTTGCTAGTGGTTTCAAAAGCCACTAGCAAAATTTTGCTAGTCCATTTTTCAACGAAATTCTAGCCCTGTGATCTTACATTTTTACAGGTTTAAGAGGATCTATCCACTTTACCTTCCTTGAAAGTGATCATTGTATCATCCTGTAGTCGTCAAAACAGTCATTCTTTGAATATAACTCAATCGCTTAGTCCAGGGTTCTCCGCAGAATATTTTGAAGCCGTAGTGGCATTGGTAAACCTTGCAACACATTGTGTTAATGCAAATAACTGTGAATAAAAACATAATGGGAAAAGAAGAAATTGCTCAATTCGAGCAATTTCTTCTTTTCCCATAATGTTTTTATACAGAATTAGTATTTTTTACTTTAAAAGAATGCCCCATTTATCAGTTTTTGACATGAAATACCTCTAAATGTCTCTCTTTGGTGACCATTTTGAAGAAATTGAGCTGTGGGGTACTTTTGAAGCTGTAAGGGCATTACACTGATTTCAATGAAGCTGTAGTGGTGCTGATACAGCTTATTGGGCTGGGGAGAATACTGCTTACCATCATTAGCCTTTGGTAAGTTAAAGTAAGCGATCCTTTTCTTGTTTAGACCTAGGTCCCATCTCACTATAATATTATCCTGTGTTTGAGACTCCTTCAGTTTCTTGTCATAATCGGCCTCAAACTTCACCAGCGGGCCAAATATACTCTGGTACTGGTATGCATCATCGTATCTGCAAAATAACCATTCAAGATTAACCCAATACCACATAATGACAACTTTTTATGCAGAGCAAAGGAACCACTTTAGAAAACATTCTGTAAAATGAAGAAATTGCTTGTTACACCACATTATTTGTGTAAGGACTAAGAGGAATGGGCTAAAACACAGACACTTTTTGCAAAGTCAGACACTTCAGATTGTCCTTTAAAACAAGAAAGTACTTTGAGATATGGCCACAAAATATAACTGATTAATCTATTTTTGTAATCCAGATAAGTGAATAGCTTCGTTGCCATCTGGTAATTGGTTAACATACCTCAATAACACTTGTTGGGGCTCCTCGTCTATGCCCGGTTTCTCCAGGTCCTCTAGTTTAGCTTCCGGGTTATCTTTCCACAACTCCTCGAGTTTGTTGATCTGCTGGGCGGAGATCTGGCGGGCACGGAGCTGCTCCTGGTCTGTAGGTACCTTCACTAACCACGGTAAAAACTGCCGGTCCTGAATCAGAGGCTGCCACTGGGATGGATCCCTGCAAGGGTCATAAAAGATTTAAACTTTTCCCAAACAAGACCCGAGGTGCGTTCTTTTGACCAAGATGAAAAATGGGCTCAATGAGATTTCTTAAGATGTCCTAAAGAACGCTTTCCCTCGGTAAGCATCTTAAGCATGAAAACGTTCTAAGTTGTCATGACATATCAAAATGGCGTCAAACCTAAAAGCCGCGTAGATTACGTTATGCTTTGAGGACGAAATGTCCGAGGCCGTTGCGTCTAACTATCTAATCAACCACAATCATGCAGGTCAAGTGATGATAGAGACAACTGGGCAGGAAAACACTCGAAAGAAGCTACGTACAATCAACTTCTTTGAAGTAACCGTGCCTTCATACACACCATCGGACTTTAAGTCTCACTTTAGGATGCTCCCCTCGATATTTGAGGTAATTACATGATAGTTATTTTTACCCGTGTCACCGTTTCCGTTTTTCTTTTCCCCCATTGTCAGATGCGATTTTAGGTTTATTCAGATATATTTAGTAAATTCAATACTAATTGTCAAAATGAAGAAAGAATGGTTACACCGTAGCGCTTAACTGATGTTCGAAGATAGAAAATGCAGCTGAGACACTCTTCTAATGGGATAAGTATCACATTTCGATCAGGTCAAGTTTGACCCAATTTTCAACTTTGCATCCATTCAATAACATTGGTGTGATTTAGGCTTATCAATCTCTGTTGTTTTTATTTCAAGTGAGGTAGAGCATCAATATATCAGTTTGGCTTAGTAACAGAGCGTCGGTATCAGGCCCGTAGGAACAGGGGGCTCGGGGGGGGGGGGGGGGGGGGGGGGACATCACTTATTTTGCCAGGCTTTTATAACGTCAGATAGAGTGAAATGAACGAAAGCAGGGCTCAAATTTTTGATAATTTCACTGGATAGGCGGTGAGTTTATCAAAATGATAATCTACAGTTATTTCCCGATAATCCACCGAAAAGCATTAAAGAAAATGCCTTTGTTTGAATAAATCTTTTTTATATTTTTCAGGTGATGTTAATTTTCTATAACAGACACCTGACCGTAGCAGATAGATCAGTATCCTGGTCCTGATGAATTCAGAGAAAGAATTGACATAACTGTATGAATTCACTGAGACGGCATACCAGAAATATTACCTTCATAAATGAAGATTTTTATGAATGTTTGATTTCTGTAAACACACCGTAAAGATGGATGCTATTGATTAATGAAGTTTGATACAAGATGATGAAAACCACAGTCAAGTTTCAAGATATTTTCAAGGATGATGGTTCCCAGTCTGGCAATGCTAATGACCAGAACTACAGATTTTAACCCTTTCCCAAACAACACAGTTTTCGAGTGGTTCAATTTGAAAGCTGCTGCAGACGACAAAGTGAATGTTGTTATTAAAGATGAGATTTGTGTATGAAATAGGCTTGGGAAAATATTGAGGCAAAAGGAGAAACTGCTGATTATCAGCAGTTTCTTCTTTTGTCTCAATGTTTTCCCAAGCCTATTTCATTAGGGACGTCAAAACCAGGTCTTGTTTAGGAAAGGGTTAAAGGAGTTAAATTAACCCTTTCCCACACCACAAAATTTTAAGGTTGTCCAATTTTAAAGTTGTTTCAGAGACAAAAAATAGATGTTGATTAAGGAAGGACTTGCCTAAGATATAGCTCAGAAAAAATTGAGACAATAGGAGAAAATGCTGGTTATCATCCTTTTCTTCTTTTACCTCAATGTTTACTCAAACCATTTCTATTAACCCTTTACCAAACGACAAAATTTTAGGGTGATCCAAATTCAAAGATGTTGCAGACGACAATTTCAAGTAAATGGAATTTAAAGTTTGTTGGTCTTTTTGAATAGAAAACATTGTGGGAAATGAAGAAATTGCTTGTCACAAGCAATTTCTTCATTTTCCATGATGTTTTCCAAAGCCATTATAGTATTGGGAGTCAAAAGGAGTCACTGTGTGGTAATGGGTTAAGGACTTCAAAGTCAGGTATTGTTTGGGAAAGGATCAATTAAGCATTTTGCATTTTGATACTATTTGGTGTTCTTGCTCATTACAGAATAAAATCCTGTCAAACTTGTACAATGTGGTACTGTATAATCCTTCCCAAGACAACAAAGTTTGAGTTTGGTCCCAATTCAAAGATGTTGCAGACAGTAAAGTAAACAAGATTTTATGATATTAATTTTGGTCTTTCTTGCTGGAAAATATTATGGAAAATGAAAATAGTTGCTTGCTTGTCACATGCAATTTCTTGATTTTCCACAATGTTATATTCCAAATCCTCTATCTTGGGGGTCCCCACTGGGTTGGGCATCAATTTCAAAAAAACCACTATGTGGTAAACTAATGGATTAATCCTTGTCTGCTAGACTAGTCCAAATTGAATATGGTTGCTGACAACAATGTAGATCTGACTTATAATGTGAAACCAATGGCTCAGCACGAAACAGTTGTAACTGCCTATAAACATATAAGCAGTTACAACTGTTTCACTCTGAGCCATCTATAATGTTGAATGTTCATTTCATATGGTAGAACATATAAAGGGAAAGGGGGGTAAATGTTTATTGTCAGCATATTTATTACTCTTCCCTCAATGTTTTCGAAAGCATCGTCTCATAGATACATCAAAACCAATACAGTCGACACTTGTTGTGTCGAAGTCAGAGGTGCCGTCAGAATACCTTGACATATCCGGAGTTTGACTAATCCGATTTTGATCATTTTCGATGAAAACAATATTTAACCATTTTTGATGGGCATCATATGTGTCCATGAATAAAATATAGTAGGAAAAGGAAAGAAATTGCACGAGACGAGCAATTTCTATTCTTTTCCTACTAAATTTCTATGGCTGTATTTATTTCGGAATTCATTTTGATATCCATATGTTGAGGATGGGACATGACTTTCACTTTGACTTAAGCGAAATTTCGACTTATCCGATGTCGAGATAATGAGTGTCAACTGTAATTGGTTTAGAAAAAGGCATCAAAACCTGGCTCGACCAGTATCCATTCTGCCTTTTGCTAGGGCGGAACTAGCGGGGGCGGTATTGAAAACCATTTAACCCTTTCCCAAACGGCAAAATTTTAGGGTGATCCTCTTCAAAATCTGCCACAAATGACAAAATGGATGTTATTAAAGATGGTATTTGTGTAAAATATGGCACAGAAAATATTGAGACAAAAGGAGAAACTGCTGGTTATCAGCAGTTTCTTCTTTTGTTTCAATATTTTCTGAAACCTTTTCTATTAGGGACGTCAAAACCAGAGGTGCGTTTTTTAGAGCGAGATTTTTTAAGATTTCTTAAGATGTTTTTGAGAACGAGATGTAAAGCGAGGTGTTCGGAATGTTCCATACTTCATACAAATGACGTCATTATGACGTCATTTGTATGAAGTATGGAGCATTCGGAACTCGGCGGTTTATGAATCATGGAGCATTTGGAACAACTCGGGTCAATTCTATCCCATATATGTTCTACAGAATTTACCGAGGGGTTCCGAAAGCAGTATAGAGCAATGGCGGCTCCCAGTGATCGTCTTAAAAATCTTGCTCAAAAGAGCGCTTTATCGAACAAAACAGGCTTTCGATGTCCTTGTAGAAATTGTCTGAGAAAAAATCTAGAGAAAAATAAGAAATTGCTGATAATAAGCAATTTCTTATTTTCCCTCAATATTTTCCATTCAATTACACTTTCCATAATTTAGACAACAACTGATTATGTTGTTTGCTACTTCTTTCCAATTGGAGCAGTCTAAAACTGGATCATTTGCAAAAAGGATTAATGAAAGATCTTCCATAAGATCTTGTAGACATAATTCATAAATTGGAAGCTTTGTGACATTTTCCAATACTGAAATCTGTATTTGTCTACTGTTGTAAGGGCACAATTATAAAGATTTTGGTGTTGGAAAATCAAAAATAACAGCTCCAGACACCCACATGATGATTTCTTTTGTCAACTTTACTTTTACTACAGTCTTTCCATAGGCAAAGAAATGTGTCAAATGCAGTTTAAAAAGTCATCTGAAAATTTCAGACTGAAATACCCAACCAGGCTAGTGGCAAAGAAGGAACCAATGACTAATTGGATCATTCAGAACCAAGCTTTTGAAGCATCAATTGGGAAAGGATGCTGGTAAACCATAGTAACATTTCATCCATTTCCACAAAAGTGTATTGCATGGCAGGACATCTGGGCAGATAGGATATTGAATGATTTTAAACTCATTTATATTTGATGTTCCTGATGGAAAAACATTGTGAAATCATTGATGCAAAAGAAGGAATGATACTGTTTCTCCTTTTGTCTCAATATGTTCTAAGCTCTCTACACAAATCCTACCTTCATAAAGAACCAGCTGCTTTCAAACTGAGCAAGTTGTTTGGAATAGGGTTAAAATGAGTTGAAAATCAAAAAATCAAACTCAAGATTCTTCAACCACTATTATTTTCTTTAATTACAAAAAACAAATATCAAATTCATATCACTTGGGAATTGCCAAAACTAAAGTAAATTAATGATTTAATTAGAAGTTTAAGGCAGAATAGCTGAAACTTTGAAGAAAAAACTTTATATATTATCCCATTTTTCATAAACAAGTCTATTTGAAACTTACTACTCAATACGGTAAGCTTTTGAAAACATGGAGGAATTGGATGCTTGTCCAGGCAAAATTTATTCATCCTACTTTAAGGTAGTTCATCCCTAATGAGATTTGCACGATGTCGGAATTACTCGGGCAGGGTAGAAAACATTCCGTGGTGGACCTTTCCGCCACAGAATATTTTTTACGACCGCACCCGAATAGGTTCGGATACGTAACGAAGATGCTCGAGAAAAGCCGATGTTTTATGAATCTCAAAATGGCGACATTACAAGTATTCTACATTTAAGCTCTGGCAAAAAAAAGTTCAAAGTTAAAACTAAATTAATCCACAATAAAGTCTATAAGTTTGACAATTTTAAATCAAAAACATGCAATCTTTCTCAAGATAAGTACTGTTGAAGCTCACGATAAATGCCCTGGAAGAGCATACCTAGCTAATAGCTAGAGATGCTCTGCCAGGCCATTTTAAAATCATAATCTATTCTTAATTTTAAAAACAATTACTGCTTTTTCAGTGAATTTTGGATAAAAAGTCTTCAAATTCCTTCAGTTCATTATTATTTCACAAAAGGCGTTGTCTCTCCCTCTCCGATACAGCCTCAGGTACACATCCACATGGAGTTTGATCTGTGAAACATCATTTTCTTTGATTCAGCTGTTCCCTGAATGGTCTAAGTCCCTGAAATATAAAGTTTGATATTTTTGGTAGGTTACTGCTTTAACCCTTTTCCAAACGGCAAAATCGTAGGATGGTCTCATATAGCAGCGTCTGTAAACAACAAAATCCATATTGATAATTTGATATAGATATGATTTGTGTACAATAAAGTAAGGAAAATATTGGGGCAAATGGAGAAAATTTCTTCTTTTGCCTCAATGCTTTCCCAAACCATTTCTAAAAGGGACATCAAAACAATATCTTGTTTGGGAAAGGGTTAATGGAGTTTACAGCTGCTGTTCAACAATATTTCAGCTCTACTTTTGTAGCTGGTGCACTGAACAATGTGCTCTCTTAATCCCCCCTCAGTGTCATTGGTCAATTTTATTACAATAACCAATTAAATCCACCACACGGAAGAGTTTCTTGATCGGCTAGATGCGATTTAGTGCCTTTTTCCATTTATATTGCGGTAACAGGTTCACCTAAGCACATGTTCCTAATTTTCTGAAAACAAATACAATTGTAACATTTGATCTACCAGACTACCAGCAACTCATCCTTATATATTTGATGATTCTGTGTGATTCGACATTACTTGTGTCCGACCTGGTTCAATACAAATGACTTTTCTCATGTCGGGAAGAATATTGGCAAGCATGGTTTGAACCCACAATCCCTGGATAGAAAGGCTATAGGTGAAATCTGTTAATAACATTGCCAAGAAATTGGTGAGACAAAATGAGAAAATGCTGATTATTAGCATTTTCTTCTTTTGCCTAAATGTTTCCCCATGCATATTCTATGCTAAAGGTAAGATACATGCCATGTCTAGCTTGGGAAAGGATTAACAAAAGCAAATATATAGACCAGCAAATTAACCCTTACCACAAACAACAACATTTTAGGCTTCTCCAAACCCCAAAGAACTACAAACACCAAAATGCTTGCTGTTAGAGCTAGGAATTGTGCAAAGTAGAGTACTCTGAAAATATTGAAGCAAAAGGAGCATCTCTTGGTATCATTCGAAATTGTCGTAATTACAGCTTGAATAAGCTGTAGTTACGGCAATTTCGAATGTGACTGACGAAATGCTAATTATATCAGCATTTTCTTCATTTCTCTAAATGTAAATATGTCAAAATAATTGGGAAATGGTTGAAGTCCTCAATGTCTATGTGCTGTTTTGTATAATGCTTCACAGAAAAGCAAAACAAAAAACATAGGTCGGACTCGTAGCCACAAACCAATAACCATCAAGGGCGGATCCAGGATTTTTTTCCAGGAGGGGGGGGGGGGGGGGGGGGGGGTCCAAGCACAAAATTTTTTCCAGGGGGGGGGGGGGGGGGGGGGGGTCCAAGCCCAAATTATGGCTTAAATTGTAGTAAATAAGTAACGTTACAATACATTTATATTGTCAAAATTCAATTTTCGGCAAATTCCAGGGGGGTCCGGACCCCCATGACCCCCCCCCCCCATTTAGAACCGCCCATGCCTACCATCAAGTTAGTGGCTACGATATCGCAGCTAAATTCTGAACGGGGACCTTCTGAACAGCAGAAAAAGACATTGGAATCTGAACAAAATTGAACAATTTGGGCCTCAAAATAAGCAGCAACGTCTGTCTAGGCCCTGTAAATGCTGGTGTATTGTTATTTGTCTTCGGAGTGGCTGTTTTCGCCTCAAATATAGATGTTTTGCAGCGCGTCTGTTGCAATTTATAAACATCGGACTCGACTCGGCTGTAACCTTGACCTTAACAACAACAACGAAATCAACGGTGCTTCCGTTTTTTATTCTAGAGAATAAAGTAATTTAAAACTTACCCCCGACAGTCTTTGGAGCTGTAAATCTGTCACGTCAGCGTTAAAAAAGGAGCTGTCTTGGTAAACAATTCCGACGGTGTTGTTCGCCATCTTGGAAGTAAGCGTCGATTTCACGCGCTCGCTTCCCTCAACGAGATATCTTAAGAAATCTCGTTGAGGGAAGTAAAAATCTCGCTCAAAAGAACGCTTTCCCTTAAGAAATCTTAAGAAATCTCAAGAAATCTCGCTCAAAAGAACGCGCCTCTGGTTTTGACGTTCCTCAGAGAAAAGACTTGTGAAAACATTGAGACAAAAGAAGAAACTGCTGATAACCAGCAGTTTCTCCTTTTGCCTCAATATTTTCTTGGCCATAATATACACAATTTCCATATGAATTTATACCCATTTTGTCCACCGAAACACCTTTTAAATTGGTAATTTTTCACAGTTTGGGAAAGGGTTAAAATGAACGTACAGTAATAGTTCCTATAAGGTCATAAAAGAGTTGATTTTTATTTGATATGAATTTTGTCTTACACTGTCATTTAACAGTATCTCAGTCATATTGAGGTGGTCAATTAATATTTATGGAAAAGTTATATGTTAGCATGATAAGGGTCTTTGATAATTTTGATAATTCAAAGCACTAACCAGTTCATATCCTTCAAGTTACTCAGTGTCGAGCAAGGTTGACGACACAACAGAACAACCACAGAGTCCGCTTTGGCAGGTATGAAGCCCAGCAAGAACACATTACGACATCCACAGTTGTAGCACTCCAACACAGTCTCTCCTAGAGGTCCATCTTTATGCAGGGTAACTTCTTTGGCTTTAGCTCTTACAAGATGGTTGATGATATGGCTGAAACAGATACATTTATTGATTTTTTGAGCAAAAAAAAAAACACTCACTTGATTGCAAAATAACACCAACATATTCCTCTCTTTCCACCATCTGTGTCAAAATCTACAGAAATAGCAACAGAGAAAACTACCATTCCAGATCAGGTGCTCTACCTTTATTTCATCTGTTGAAAAATGATCATCAACACTGAATTCCTTATTTATCTTTGTAAGACAAATTAGGACTGTTCTGTGGATGATTTTTTAACTTCCATAACAATTGTGGAAAGGTTTGAATTTGCAGACTTCAACTGAAGCCTCCATATGTCATTTCTAGTAATCATGCACCTGCTTAGTGTCTCGCGCTCAGTTTGTAAACAAAACATCGTAATTGTTGCCTTATTTGGAAAAATGGGCAAGCTCACGTGATCAATTGGAAACCGAAAACTGTGGTTGGGAGAAGAGAAATTTCAAAGGACGGATTCACATGTGTTTGGCTAGACTGGTACTCGTTGTATGACGATGTATACAACATAGTGGCATCAGAGACGGAAACCAGTCTAGTGTTTTGCAAGAGCTTAATCCGAGATCATTCATCTGTGAAACTTCAGGTAACTGTAAGCATTCCTGCGGGTTAATTCTCGGTTTCTGTCACCTCCTTATCTCGGGGTAAAGTGTAAAACCCTTGATTTTGTTACTTTTCATGTTGATTTTTACGAATTGTGAACATTTTTGGATGGATTTTTTTCAGTTAATTTGATGATTTCAATCGATCTCAGAAGTCAAAATCCAGTCCAGACCGCTATTTTATCGGATTTCCGGAGCCCTGCTGGGCTGACAGCAATAATTTGTCAATTTAAGTCTTATACAGAATTTATCTATATCTCATGTTATGGTTTAACCCTTTCCCAAACAGCAAAAAATTTGACTGTTCCAATTGGGAAGCTGCTGCAGACGATAAAGGAATGTTAATAAAGATAGAATTTGTGTATGATATAGCACAGAAAATATTGAGACAAAAGGAGAAAGTGAAACTGCTGGTTATCAGCAGTTTCTTCTTTTGTCTAAATGTTTTCTCGAGCCATTTCTACAAAGGACATCAAAACCAGGTCTTGTTTGGGAAAGGGTTCAATGTCAAAAGACTACTAACACAGAAAGCACAGGTTGGATTGATTGGGGTTTAACCCGTCTATCAACTGACATGTACAGGCTTCTCCCAAGAATAATTTAAAGTTGTAGTGGCAGTATCATTGGAAGCTTGCAATGTGTTTATGCAGATAATTGTGAATAAAAACATAATGAGAAAAGAAGAAATTGCTCGTTCTGAGCAATTTCTTCTTTTCCCATAATGTTTTATACATATTGATTGTACAAAATGCCTTAATTCATCAGTTTTTTACATGAAATCACTCAAATTGCTCTATTTGTTTACCATTTTGAAGAAATTAAGCTGTGGGGTACTTTTGAAGCTGTAGGGGCATAACACTGATTTACATGAAGCTGTAGTGGGACCGATACAGCTTATTGGGCTGGGGAGGACATTGTACATTTCATATTGCAGCTGCTGGGGTATTGTCTCACCAGTACACCGACAATGTCCAAACCGAGCTTCCAGCTGTTCCCTCACAAAGATGACTCACACTCATTGGTGAGAGAAGAGACAAATAACATTTGCAAAATGTCTAAATTTGATTACCATTGCACATGATGTGCAGCAGTAAGGTTAGAGTAATTTTTTACGGATCAACTGACAACTACAGAAATTGTGATCATGAATTACCTTCCAGATGTATTTCCCCTTCCATTACAGAACCACTTCTTGGTTGTATTACAGAACACAACACAGGCTGGATCATGGATTCCACAGTATCTGTAATATCAATCAAATAATTATGTTGTGTTGTTGAAATTATGACATAGGTAAGTTTTCTTAGTGAACTTTGTCATGTCATATTGAGCCTTTCCAAACCAGCAAATATTTCTTGTGCAATTTGAAAGCTGATGCAGTCCACAAATGTGATTGTTATAAAGAAAATGTTTATGTACAATAAAGCTGATAAACTATTGACCTGCTATTGAGGCAAAAGAAAACAAGAGGTGTCTCAGGACAGTAAAGCGCAACTATCAAGTGCTGGATACTGAAAAATATTGAGTTTGAAAAGGGTAAAAATTTCATTAAATTAAATGTCAGAGTAATGAATCTTTGCCTGGAGGCTGATATTATGGTCACAGAGGCATGTGCAAAGTTTCAGAGCAATAGCAATAGTAGAAACAGAGATTTGAGAAACTTGCACATGAAAACTTAACCAAAGCATTACGCCGACGTAAACGCCAACACCAGGATAACTCGAATAGCCCCCCTATTCTATGAATAGTCGAGCTAAAAATACTGTTTATCAGGATTTTCTTCTTTTGCCTCAATGTTTTCCCGAATCTCTTCAATCAAGGTTTGAACTCACGACCCTTGTTTTACTTCTATTTGACCGACTAAGCTATCCGCTTCCACAATGGAACCATCTGATTGTTTGCTGATTGGGAAAGGGTTCAGTTAATCAGAGTTTTCTGTACCAGTATCTCCATGCTAGATTGCGGTACATAAAGATTTCATGTGTTTGAAGAGTGAAGACTAAAGTCTAGTTGAATTTTTTTTTTCAACAATCCCTTGTATACCATTAGCTGAATTGATGTTTTAAAAATAAATAGGTTTCTGGCTAGTTTGTATGGGTTTTATGTCCCTTAACCCTTTCCAAAACGACAAAATTTTAGGGTGGTCCAAATTGAAAGCTGCTGCAAACGACAAAATAGTTGTGGATAAACACAGGATTTGTTTATATTTTAGCACAAAATATTGTGTCAAAAGGAGAAACTGCTGGTTATCAGCAGTTTCTTCTTTTGTCTCAATATTTTCCCAAGCCATATCTATTTGGGACGTAAAAACCATGTCTTGTTTGGGAAAGGGTTAAAAGGGTTTCTTAGGCATATTAAAAAGTTCACTCAATTCAACAACCTTAAACATCACTGTCTGGGAAAGGGTTAACTGCATTTCCATAGAAAGTGGCTAACAGTGTAATTTATTTGTACATAATCTCCAATTGATTTCTTTCATGTATATTTGTTTATTTTGCTTAATGCTTTGTTTACTTTTGTACTGTATTTTGTTCCCATAGAGGCCCACAGGGAAGACTGGGATTACCCCAACTGTGTAGCCTCTTTAAATAAAGTCTTTATTATTATTATTATTATTATTATTATTATAAATATAATTCCTATATGTTTTGTGTCACTTACGCGCATGCATGTTTGGGCAAGTCTTTCATATAGAATTGTTCCTCATCTTCTTCTTCAAACTGTAACTCGGCCACGCTCTGATTGACAGCGTTAATATTGATATCTCCATTCTGTAACGCAATGTCAATACCATTCACCTGAAACATTCAACATTTAATATGCTGATTTGAATGTAATTGTAAATTTGTAAGGCACACTTCATCATTCAATGCATTTCATTTGTAAACAACTACCTCCTTACTAGTTCTTAAGATATATTTTGGGTGCACACTGTGCTTTTATTATCATCTCCCCATAGATCAGAATCTGTCATGCATAAGTGTTTTCAGACTGATAAAAATCAGTTATGGAGAAGACCATCAGACGGTCAGGCATGTCTGATGAAATCTCCCTCGGTCTGACAAAGTGACAATGCTTTCCTTTCTGTCAGTCTGACACTTATTTTTATTAGCAATTTATAGTCAGTGGCGGATCCAGAGGGGGTTCCAGGGGTTCAAACGGACCTCCCTTTGTAGCCTGATTTTTTTCATTTTCATGCAAAAATTCAGTCACAATTAGGCAATACTAGGAAAACGAACCGCCCTTTTTGTACATTCGAACCCCCCTCACAGAAATCCTGGATCCGCCGCTGATAGTGAATGATAGTTTGGTCTGACAGATTATCAAGCACTGTTACGCTAAAATGTCTGACAAAATTTTTGGTTCTCCACCTTGACTGTAAAATGATGCAAAATGTCAGCTGATTTGTTTCATGGAATTTCCTATTCATCCCAATGTAAGCTACCCAAAAGAGTCTGGTCGCATGAAGATTGACAACTTTTAAAGGGAAATTTCTTTTGAGATGTGAGACGGAAAGTCTAATCTGTATGCCCAACAAGAGTGCCATAGTCAGTTAGTCACAATATACACCGTAAGGCTGCAATTTCAATAAGCCCCAGAGACTAAGTTTTAAGGGGAAATAACTCGGGCGAAAATCAATGATGAACCATAAAATCCTAACTTCAAGCACATTTACCCATTAAGGTGGTATCATTGACCAAGTTTCAAAAAGATCCAGCCAGAAACTTAACAGGAGTTGCCTTGACAAGAAAAGAGGACGAACGTACAGATGAACGTACAGACGGAGAAGATGAGGCCAACATATGACTGCCTCTGGGGCATATAAAAACTTTGTTTACTTCGTCTCTATGTCTCCCATCCAGTCATTTTGCAACTTTGTTTACTTCGCACCGAAATATTTCACTGCAATTTAAATTTTTGCTCTTTTTGTTCAATTACAATAAAGTAAACTAGAGGAGAAAAAGTGCACCCGATGTGGGACTCAAGTCCACAACCCCCTGATTACTAGTCGCGCTTTCTTGTTACTGAGCTAGCCAGGCACATGGTCGTGATTCTACCCAATGTCAGCACACTCCTCTTCTCCTTATTTTTTGGCAGTCTCCCACTCCCCCTGTCCCTAGGAAGACCAGGTGCCGTTTTCCGCGTTCACTGATTTACCTTGTCACCATTAAAGTAAATTGGAGGAGAAAAAGTGCAGCCGAGTCAACTTGGCACTCTAACCCATGACTAGTCTGAAGCTCTAATCACTGAGCTAGCCGGGCACAGGGTCGTAAATCTACCCAACGTCACTACAACAATATTGCCCCCGATTTAGGGCAAGATTGCCTGATTTTGGTCCAGATTGCCTTTTCGAGGAAATCTCACCAATCTAATGATGTGACAAGGTTTGAAAATGTATTACCTGACTTTGGCTCTGTCCAGCATCAATCTGGGATGACTGTGTTTGAGATTGAGTCTGAGATGGCAACGTAAAGTCATTGTAATCGAACTCTGTCCCTTGAGTATCAGCGCCCATCAAATCCGTTTCCTCTGTATCCAGGAAGGTCAGGGCCTGAGAGTTTGGACCGTACGTATCGACGCTCATTTTGATGTTGTGGCAGAGCTATATACGTTTTCTCTTCTAAATCATACTAATTTTACGTAATCAAGGCAAGTAGATCGTTTAAAATATGATGTCTTAACTGAAAGTTGAAAAACACGTCAGAACTTCACGCCATTCCATTCCTTCAAGTGTTGACGTCACAACAACACAAAAATTCGTGACGTTTTGCGGAGAAAACAGTCTGGTTCCCTTTTAGTGTGAAGCAAAACAACGTTTTGGCTGGAACTGCGGGAAACCAGATTTGAAACAACAACAACAAGATCTACCAAGTTTTTCGCGGAATATTTAACTTCTTTTTTCTAAGTTTGTTATTCGATTTTTTTGTAGATCGATTGTTTAAAAAGATAATTTTATAATTTATCACCACGAAAAAGGTTGTATCATCTAATTATGCCACCAGATAACGGATGGAAATTTGATTGTAATGGGATTTCGCGGCTCTAAAAACGGACCTCGATGACATTGTGTAGTCAAAAAATTTGTCGTTTGCTGCCAAAAACCCGGTCTCCCTAAAAAGCGTCGAGAAACGCCGGGAACTGTCGAGAAGCGCCGAGAGATCTAAATTGGCGTCGAGAAGCGTCTAGAGATCAAATTTAGCGTCGAAAAGGATAAATTTACATATTAGAGGCCATGATTAGAGTTTAGAATACAAAAATTACATGGTTATGGTTTTAGAATTCAATTTATTTTTTATATATGTATACATTCTTAATTTATGAGATTGTGTAGAAGCTCTGAGATATCTGGTCAACACGGCGTCGAGTATAGACATCAAGCTTGGCGTCGAGAAACATAAATCTTCACTTTGGAGACTATAACGTGCATTTAAATTACAAAATTACATGAATATGGGTTTAAAACTGGTTTCATTTATTTAATTTTATCAGAATGTGAAGAAGCCCCGAGAGATCTGACTCGGCGACGAGAGGCGTCTAGAGATCAAACTTAGCGTCGAGAAATTGATTTATTTTTATGAGACTTTGCATAAGCAACGAAAAAACTGACTTAACATTTAGAAGAGTTGACAGATATGAATAAGCGTCTAGAAACGTTTTAATATATAGCAATTTTAAATGGAATTTATATTACACAATAACTGAAATGTGATTTTAAAATCGAAGTATTTGTCCATTGTAATTTTTCAATGAGACTGTTTGGTATTTCAGCGTTGTCCAAGTGTTATTGTTGAACATAACTTTTAATATTTAGTTGTCTGAATCAATCCGTGTACTAATTCAGATGGCTACTGAAAACAAAATTCCCATCATGTGACGTCCATACATTTCTATCAGTTCTGGTTATCTTTGGGGGTGTCCAATTTTTAATTAATTTCAAGATGTCATTCTGAAATTCATAGTTTTTTATATTCCAATTCAAAGATACTTTTTCGTCGTCTTTCCTAGCAGTGTGCAATTAATTAAATGATTCGCGTGGACAATTAGTTACGTGTGATAATCGCTGATTGTCGGAACACTGAAGTTTGATATCTTGTCAAAATAGGTGTGAAAATCGCTGATTAGCTGCACACTCCATTAAGCGATCTCGTTATAAAGGTGTGAATTTTATCGGACATTGACAGCAAACTTAAGTCCTTCGTATTTTAATGATTAAAATTCCAGTGGTTCAGAATAATGTCGTGTTTGATAACGTGTTAAAGATCCAATCTGTTATTTCTTTGACACAAATTCCAAGCCTCTCAGTTCTATGTCAGATCTCTCGGCGCTCCTGCACAGTTTCATAAATTTACATTATGGTCTCTAATATTAAGCTTTATACTTCTAGACGCTAAGTTTGATCTCTCGACGCCTCTCGGCTTTATGTCAGATCTCTCGGCGCTTCTGCACAGTTTCATAAATGTAAAATGTGGTCTCTAATGTGAAGCTTTATACTTCTAGACGCTAAGTTTGATCTCTCGACGCCTCTCGGCTTTATGTCAGATCTCTCGGCGCTTCTGCACAGTTTCATAAATGTAAAATGTGGTCTCTAATGTGAAGCTTTATACTTCTAGACGCTAAGTTTGATCACTCGACGTCTCTCGGCTTTATGTCAGATCTCTCGGCGCTTCTTCACGGTTTCATAAATGTAAATTATGGTTTCTAATCTGAAGCTTTATAGGCCTACCTCTAATCTAGAGGCTAAGTTTGATCTCTCGACGGCTCTCAGCTCTGAGTCAGATTTCTCGACGCTTCTACACAAGCTCATAAAAACGCATAGAACCAATTTTTAAACCATAATATATCCCTTTTTTCGTTATTCAAATTATGGTCTCTAATATGAAAATTTACGTTTCTAGACGCTGACTTTATCTCTCGACGCCTCTCAGCTCTGTGTCAGATCTCTCGACGCTTATACACAGACTCATAAAAACCCAAATAGAACCAATTTTTAAACCATATACCTTAAAATTTTGTAATTAAAAGTATGGACTATGATATGAAAATTTACGTTTCTAGACGCTTGGCTTGATCTCTCGGCTCTGACTCAGATCTCTCGGCGCTTCTACACAGCCACATAAAAAGCAAATAAAATCAATTTTTAAACCATAATATACCATTGAATTTCGTAATTCAAATGCCAATTATGGTCTAATACAGAAATTTATGTTTCTCGGCGCTAAATTTGATCTTTAGACGCTTCTTGACGCCGATTTAGATCTCTCGGCGCTTCTCGACAGTTCCCGGCGTTTCTCGACGCTTTTTAGGGAGACCCCCAAAAACCAGTGTTTGGAAACAACTTTTGCAATCGGTTAAAAGCAATTTTGCTTTTGGGTCAAAACGGCACACAACCAAAACGCCACCGTTTTTGGTCAGAACGGACCAAAGCAGTTTTTAGCTCCACTGACCTTCAGGCCAGCGGGCTATTGTCATGGCGTTGTGTCCGTGCGTGCGTGCGTGCGTCCGGTCGTCAACTTTTTCTTTAAAAATCTTCTCCTCAGAAACTACTTGATGGATTTCAATCAAACTTCACAGGAATGATCCTTAGGTGGTCCTCTATCAGATTCCTTCAATTAATTCTGATTGAACCATAAAGTCTGGAGTTATCTGCCCTTGAATTAAAAAATGGCTGTTTTCACTTGTTTTCACTCTAGCTACTACAAATATTGATCAATCAAAACAAAACTTGGTCAGAATGTTGGTGCTGATAAGATCTTGCCTGAGTGCAATTTTCAGCTTGATCTGAATATTAAGTCTTGAGTTATGTGCCCTTGAAATTGGCAAAACTACCATTTTTGACCTTATTTTTTACTCAAACAACCATAAATATCCACCAATCAGCATAAAACTTTCACATTATCTTACTGGCCATAATATCTTGTGTTGGTGTAATTTTCAGCTTCATATGAATCTTAAATCATGATTTATCTGCCCTTGAATTTGACAAAATTGTTGTTTTCGACTTTGATTTTACACTCTTTACACCCACAAATATTGAATAATCAGGTCAAAACTTAAATAAGATGTAGGTAAAGTTAGGATCTTGCTTTAGTGTGATTCTTAGTTAGATAGGAATATAAAATCATCAGTTATATGCCTTTCAATTTGACAAAATTGCTAATTGTGACTTTTTTTCCACTCTAACAGTCAAACTCACTCTAATAAAGACTGTTGCAAAGCTTGGTAACTAATAGATCTTATATGAATGTATTTTCAGCTTTCTAGTTAGTTTGTAATTGCTTTAAGAGCAAAACGTATTGAAAAATCTAGTGAAAACTTGTACTTGATATTACAAGAAATTCAGGTTTGACAGCCATTTGCATTATTTTTGGAAAAGGGTTTTTCCCAGAATCTATTTTTAGCTCAAAATCTATTTTTAGAAATATGAAATATTTTTGAGTAATCAATGTTCTGTTAATTTAGATCTGTTGGGAAGAAGGAAAATTTTAATTGCTTGTGACATCCTAAGCTAGAATATTCTCCCATTTCCTTTTACCATTTCTCAAATGGCAAACATGTAATTTTACTTTCTTTGCTTCAAGAACCACACATTTTGAACAATCTAGTTTTGTTACTTTCTTTTAGCTCTATGAAACACAAGCATTGAACAATCTAATCAAAACTTGGATTAAATATTACATGAAATTCAGGCCTGTGGAGCGACTCAAGACCTTCAGGTCTTCTAGTTCAATATGACCAAAGCAGCCCAACCTTTTTAATGAAATATATTTTTGATCAGCTGTATTTTTAGCTCCACTGGCCTTTAGGCCAGCAGACTATTGTTATGGCATTGTGTCTGTCGTGTATGCATCCATAAACTTTTTCCTTAAAAATCTTCTCTAAAACTACTCGATGGCATTCAACCAAACTTCATTTGTTGTTGTTTATCTATTTATATACCTTTATACCTTTATCTTCGGGCCGTAAATTTGGATGTTAATCCATAATGGCCCCTCTAATCTTCTTTAGTCTCTGTGCGTTGTTCTATGGTTGCGCTAACATGATGGCTTAAATTTATTTACATTCCAATCTTCACAGTTTAGCCGCGACTTAAACATGTTCACTGATGTCGATGAAACACTTCCTTCGGATAGATTATTCCATAAGTCTATTGATCTTTGTGTAAACGTATTGAGACGTTGATTGGTACCACATTTTGATTTAATGAATTTGAGATGATGTCCACGTAGGTCAGATGAGGCTAATGTAAATAACTTGTCCCATTTAAAATCGTCGTAACCGTGGACCCCTTTGAAGATTTGCAGCATGTCGCACCTATCCCGTCTATATTCTAGGGTTGGAATACCTAACTGACGTAGTCTTTCTTCATATGTTAAGTGTTTAAGCTCTGGTACAAGACGTGTAGCTCTGCGCTGAACATCTTCTAACCTTTTTATGTCTTTCTTCAAATAAGGTGACCAAACACTTGATCCATACTCGAGAACTGGTCTAACAATTGACTTATACAGTATCAAAAGCATAGGTTTGTCCAGGTATTCAAATGATCGGTGAATCATGCCAAGATTTCTCTGTGCCTTACTCACAATATTGGTTATATGCGAATCAAATGTTAAACTTTCGTCGAAGATTATCCCAAGATCCCTTTCACAAGCAACATTTTCAATGGCTGTATATTCTCCGGTAATGTCCTTCATAGAGTATCTAATGTGTTCATTATTCCGACCTATGTGCAGAACTTTACACTTGGATGCATTAAAGGAGAGTTTCCACTTCTCGCTCCAGTTACATAAATTATCAAGATCATCCTGCAAACTGTCACTGTCCTCTACATTCTTTACTGTCGAGTATACTTTACTGTCGTCCGCAAAAATCTTAACAATATTTGTTGTCACTGATGGTAAATCGTTTATGAAGCACAAGAATAATACCGGCCCAAGAACACTACCCTGGGGTACACCGCTTAGAACGTCAGTCCATGATGATGTTTCTGATCCAATACGCACTTTCTGTTTTCTGTTGGTAAGAAAACTTTTGATCCATTTCCAAACAAGTCCTCTAATACCTAGATGGTGAAGCTTATGTAGTAAACGTTCGTGAGGTACACTATCAAATGCTTTACTGAAGTCTAAGTAGATAACATCTATTGGAAGTCCATTGTCAACATGCTTTGTCCATTCATCCAGTATTTCAAGAAGCTGGGAAGTGCATGATCTACCAGGACGAAAACCGTACTGGGAGTCCGATAATAGATTATTTTTCAGTAGAAATGTCATTAGTTTGTCTCTAATTATGGATTCACACATTTTGCATACAACCAATGTTAAACTAATTGGTCTATAGTTGGATGGTAATGACTTGTCTCCTTTTTTGAAAATAGGTGAAACTATGTCTCTTTTCCAGTCTTCGGGAATATTGCCTTCAGAAAGAGTTTGTTTGAAGATTTGATACAGGGGAAGACATAGTTCACTTTTTGCCTCCAAAAGCACTTTAGGATGAACAGTGTCAGGTCCAGGAGATTTGTCTGGCTTAAGCTTTCCTAACTGCTTTAAAACATCTTCTGGGGTTATTATTATTTCGTCAAGTACTTGATTCACATTATCCGGCACAGATTCCCCAAGATCGTCTGTTTGGACAAAAACACTGCTGAAAAAGCTATTAAGCACTTCCGCCTTTTCCATGTTGTCCCTCGCTACTGATCCATCCGGTTTCTTCAGGTCCCCAATAGTATCACGTGATTTACGTTTAGAGTTAACATATTTCCAGAAGGACTTGCTATTGTCTTTCATTTCATGCACTATTTTCCTTTCATATGAACGTTTTGCTTGTTTCTTTGTACTTGTGCAGTTATTTCTGGCAGTAACATAATTGGCATACTCTGCAGGGGAGCGAGAGTATTTGTATTTCTTCCACTTTTTGCTTTTTTCTTTTGCAGCCAGTTTACATTCTTTGTTGAACCAAGGCGGACTATTAACTTTTTCCTCTGTGTATGACTTTTTAGGAATACATTTTTCCACACAATTCTGAAGAGCATTTATGAATAAAGACCACATTTCCTCAACACATTTGTTGTGTAATAAAGTTTCCCAGTTAATGGCACTTAGTTCTTCTCTTAGTTTGGCATAATCTCCTTTGTAGTATTGAAACTGATTTGGATTTTGCTGTTGCTTTGATGATGAGTAACACAGATAATCATATGAAATAAAGGAATGGTCACTATTTCCAATGGGAGGTCCGACATTTACAGAAGTTTCCTCTATCACATTTTCATCCTTGGTGAACAGTAAATCCAGGCAACTAGGTTCCTGACCGTCACGAAATCTAGTAGGCTCATCAATGTGTTGATGCAAAAAATTACTCAATGTGCAGTCTAGAAACGCCCTTGCATTGTTATTTGAGGATTTACAATCTAAATGTTGCCATACAATGTCTTTGTAATTGAAGTCACCCATTATTATATAATCACTGTAATTTTTTTGCACTGAACTATTTATGAGTTCTAATAACTTATTATTGTTTGCAATACTGGAATTTGGACTCCTATACACCATCCCGATAAGAATCTTGTCAGAGTTTCCCTGTAACTTTATTTCACACCAAACATTCTCTTCAAAATTAATGTGATCAAAAGTTTCAACTTTTAAAGCTTTGAGTTTTTTGTTAACTAGCAACAACACACCTCTATCCCCGTCAGTTTTTGGGTAAAAAACGTCATAGTCTTGAAAAATAATGTCCTTTACACCATACTTGTCATATGAGCTCTTGGGAAAAACCTCACACAATCCCACAATATCCGGTTTAATAGTAGCCAATGTTGCCTCTAATTCTGGAACTTTATTTGTTAACGTATCAATATTTGAAAAACATACTTTAAGTTTACATGACCTGTCTGGTTCAGAGTTCTTTTGCAAAGTTATATCCTCTTTATCAACAAAACTGGTATTCTTTTGATTTTCATTACGAATTTTACTTTTGTCAACTGTAACTGTTTTATTTACACTTGCACTACTTGTGCTGGCATCATGTACAACATTTAAACTTGCACTACCTGTGCTTGAAACAGAAACTGGAACTGTCGAATTATTTACATGAAGGTTGGTGTTTGGGTTTAATGGCTCGAGTCCCCCGTGCCAGATGCGCCGGGTGGGCTCGAATGGGCTTCAACAGCAGCAAGTTGTACTATCTTGTTCCTTCTAATCACCCATTTTTTACTAGGCTGATCCTTCCTAACCTTGTCGAGAGCTTTACGTAGAAGTAGGTTTTCTTCCCTTTGCTTTTTTGTGAGATCCCTTGTGATGCCAACCTTGGAGAAACTAGCAACATCCTTCAGTTTGTAAGCATTTCTAAGAATTACACCTCTCTTCTCTCTATCTTGCACGGTAACCTTAATTGGACGAATTTTTGAGTGATTTTCATCATAAGAGCCTAGTCTAGTTAAGTTTTCCATGAGAGTGTCCTCTATGTGCAAACTATAGAGTACCTCTTTCAGGATTTCATGGTCTTTCTCTTTGATGTTACCACCACTGTCCTCTTTCACATTGAAAATGATCAGATTTTTTGCCCTTATCTCTTCTTCGTGTTTCTCTAGTAGAACTTCACTTACTTTGTCACTGATGATATTCGGAATGTCTGCTTTGAAAGTTGACATATCTTTGGCTAATTCATTTACTTTCGAAGAATGATCATCCATTTTCCCATTAACTTCCTTGAGGCATTTGTTCATTTTCTTCACCTCTTCTTCTAACTGATCCTGTCTCTTATTCACTAATGTGAGCATTTTGCATATTTTCTGTGATGCACCACTACAAGATTTGCAATACCACTGGATACTTTCATCAGACTTTGCCAGAAACTTATAATCATCTGTTGGAACACGCTGGCAGCTAATGTGAAACCATTTATCACATACAGAGCACACCAAAGCTTTGTCATCACCTGACACATCCTTGTTACAGTCTTCACAAGAGTTTTTGTTTTTCCTAGGCGCCATTTTTCTAGCCAATGACCATGTGCTCACAAGAAAAATGAGTAAAGTTCAAAATTTCAAAGATATCCAGAAAATTTGGGTGGTTAAATCAAAAGTCCAGTTGTTCTTGTTGGTTTTGCTAAATTATGGTCTTGAATACTTCCCTATGTTCAGCGAAATCTCTAAAAATTAGTTAGTTTTTCATCCCTCAAAAATTTTCGCGGCCATCTTCGCGCATGCGCAACCGGAACATTAAGGCACTCATTCGCTGCCTATGACCTCATGGTGCTCAATAAATAACACTTGTGCATAAATAATACTCTGTGCAATACTCATGTGACATTTGCGCATGTGTATCCATGCATGTATAAAAAAAAAAAAAATAAAAAAAAAAATAAATAAAATACACAACTAAATTAGAACCCCCCACCAAAAGAATGCCGGTCCGATACACCAAACCTTCATAATCAAGAAACAGAATGTATTGCTTCTGAAGGTTTGTCACTACAGTCACAATGTGTGTATCTTGTTTCCAAGATACACGTACATGTGTAAAAACAGGGACTGAGAACAGTCTACCTTCTTCCCTGAACTCATCCGCGGCTAATTCGTTCAAACTCTTGGCGATATTTGAACAAAATCTCGACGATATAGGCAAATCAGTTTAGCGTGGAAAAACCCATACTGACTGAAATGTTCACCTATATGTCCATGCTATATTTTTTTTTTTATTTTGTTGTTATTTTCAATTAAAAGGCTGATTTTTGGTGGTTTTTGATTGTTGTCAGTTTAGCTCAGTATCCCGTGCTTACTGACACATTACATACTTAGTAGCTTATAGTTCTATCACTCCGTTCAAGATTAATTCATTGAGATTTATTAACTTTGTGGAACAAGGCTTCTTTATTTCCAACCATATTCTCTTTCTAGACATTATTATCCTTTATTTGTATTGAAATTTATTAACTTTGTGGAACAAGGCTTCCTTATTCCAACTGTATTCTCTTTCCAGACATTATTATCCTTTGTTTGCCTGGAAAGACGTCCATTCATTATTTAAATCTATTGGAGCTTCTGATAAATTCCATCAGAGCCCTTATCAAATCTTCTTGTGTTGTTTTAGTTGCATTTTCTACAACACCTGCCAGGATTGAGAGATTTATGATTGTGATATCATTTAAACCTGCACAATGTAGGATCCCTTCTACTCTTTTCTCCATGGATTCTCTCTCTGTTTTGAATCTTTTGCATTTAAATATATAGTGTTCTACATCCTCTGTTAAATTGCACTCCTCACACATTTTTGTAACTGTATTATTCATTTTAGCCCTGTGGCTGTTAAGTAGAGTGTGTCCACTTAAAATTTGATTCATCATAGAGAATGTTCTTCTGTCCTCTTCTCCATGACAGTTTCTTTTCCCTACTTCATTATATATGTCTTGTATTTGAGATGTTTTGTCCGAACACAAATATTTCAATTTCCATTTATTTTTCATTTCTTTTTTCATTTCTACAATAGCCTCTGTCTTGTCCATGATTGGTAATATTGTATTATTGGGCGAATTCATCTCTGCTGCTGCCTGCTTAGCCTGCTGATCTGCCAATTCATTACCCTCTATGTCCTTCACAATTTGGCAAAATTATAGTTTCAACTTTATTTATATTATTACTCTAAAATCTTCAAAATATAAGTCAATCATTTACTTTATTTTTGCTTTGACCCTATAAATGCTGCTTTTTATTTGTATTTGCTCTAAGAAACACAAGTATTGAAAAATCTAGTCAAAACTTGGATTTGATATTACATGAAATCCAGGCCTGTGGAGTGACCCAAGCGGGTGAAGCCCTTCAGGGCTTTCTAGTTTATTTAATTGGATTATTCTATACCAGAATTTATAACTGTGTGTCAGTCAAATACTGTAGGGTCGTCAAAACCAGGTTTTGATTGGTAAAGAGTTTAAACAGTTTAATTTCATCTCTTCTAGATATGGACACAAACCACATTTCAGGGCTAGAATTTCCCTTAAACAACGACTCGCAATATTTTGCTAGTGTATTTTAAAACCACAAGCAAAAAGGCTAATTCACTCGCAATCTCATTCTGGTTTGGTATATTATAAAGGTTTTCATTTTGAAATGATATTCAATGGATATGTCCAAAAACTAGTACAGTTAGTCAATATTTGAAAGTTATTTTCAAAGCCTTTTCAGGCTGCATTGATAAAACTTTTGGATGGGGAATATTTTTACACTGGCAAAAAATATCTAGTGTCAGCAGGGTTTTCCATGACGCACAAATCATGCGTCATTGTCGCAATTTCAAAACAAATGACCCCCTAGAAATTTACTTGAGGGACATAAATGACGCAATTTTAAGATCAAGATTTCCGTTTGATACTTGAGTACAAGGGCATTTGACCCACAAAATAGTAGAAATGGCCCCTAACTTTGAAGGCAAGGGGGTCACAATGACCCCCAAATTCTCATGCTCAGGGAAAACCCTGTGTCAGATAGAATTTTAACTTGCAAATTGCCAATATGCTAGTGGAAATTGGAGCCTTGCATTTCTGTCCATATTTGATATAGAGAGATATGCATAGATCTAATGTTTTTAGCTCACCTGAGCACGAAGTGCTCAAGGTGAGCAATTGTGGTCACTCAATGTCCGTCGTCCGTCCGTCCGTCTGTCTGTCCGTCTGTCTGTCCGTCTGTCTGTCCGTCTGTCAACAATTTGGTGTTTACACTCTAGCATCCACAAAAGTTGGCCAATCTTGATCAAACTTGGTCAAAGCAAGTATGGGCATAAGTTCTCGGATGAGTGTGATTATGGGCCTGATCTGACCAGAATGTGCTAAGTTATCTGCCCTTGAATGTCAAAAAATGCTGTTTTTAACTTTGTTTACACTCTAGCATCTACAACTATTGATCAATCAAGACAAAAGTTGGATAAAATGTTGGACACCATAAGATCTCGGATGAGTTCAATTTTCAGTCTGATCTGACCAGAAAGACGAGAGTTATGTGCCCTTGAATTTGACGAAATTGCCGTTTCTTGCTGTTTTCGACCTTGTTTACACTCTAGAATCTACAATTATTGATCAATCAAGGCAAAACTTGGATACAATGTTGGGCACCATAAGATTTCAGATAAGTTTGATTTTCAGTTTGATCTGTATAGTACGTCGAGAGTTATATGCCCTTGAAGTTGATAAAATTGACGTTTTTGACTGTTTTTGACCTTGTTTACATTCTAGAATCTACGATTATTGACCAATCAAGACAAAACTTGGAGACAATGATGGAGATCATATAGTCCGGCAGCCAAACATCATTTTTAAGGTGAACCTGGATTTGCGGTATATAGAAAATGTTTTGACTGATTATGGTAGCCAACACCTTCAGGAACGAAAATCCGGTTGATGCCACCTTGGCACCCTTGGGCAACTCTCAGAAATCAAGATGGCGTCCAAGATGGCGGAATGACATGGTACATGATCATATTTCTGTTAAAATCTATACATTTATGACATACAATAGCTTGAAATATGTTCAAAGATGTCGAGAGAGAATGTCCAACGACAAAAAAGAGTGATATTCACAATATTTCATTATACTTATTCCAAAATCTGGTAAATCTGTAAAATCTTACCCCACCCACCCCATTTTACATAGAAAATAAAGTTTTACAAAACATTATTAAAATTTGCTGCATTCTATGTTATTAAATATTCTAATTACAATTATGAGGGAAGAATGAATATTTGAAATGACAAACCTGGCAATATGGTGTCTCTAAGAAATCAAAATGGCGCCAAAGATGGCGGGATATAAGTGATCATTATATCGAGTATAACATGTTTAACCAAAACATGGAATATGTTTGAATGTCTTTAACATTATGACAATTGCACTTTTATTTATTCATGTAAATTTGTAAGAGCATCTAATATATATTGGTTGTATTAATTAGTTGTATTTCTACCGGAATCTAGGACAGTCGTAAGATCTTACCCCACCCACTACAATTTGCATAGAGAAAATCTTGAAATATACACCTTAATTGACTATGTCTTTATTGTATGCAATAAATACTCTAAAATAGAAAAGTACACTATAAACTAAAAATATCAATGATTGATTGGGGCTTAACGCCTCTTTTATGTGTTTTAGTCTTGTTGCGGAGGCCGGAATACCTACGTAAGCATGGATATACGTCGTCTTCACGTCAGTCCTAACACATCATCCTTACAGAGTCTCCCTCTGCTCGCCCACATAGATTAACAGTTATAAAACCATGGGTGGGAGACAATTTTGTCAGAAAGGGTATCTGTCGTGACCAGGGGTGGAACCAAGGTTCTCATGAGTGAGAGTCGGTACGCTACTACAGAATCTGCGCCATGACAGTGGCAAAAATCTCAATGAAATGGGATCATTGACAATTTAAAAATGGCGGCACTTTGTGAATGATATTTTATAATAATTGTAAACAATATTTTCACATTAAAACTGAATATCAAATACAATTAAATACAGAAATGGGAATAGGGGGACCTGTTTGCAGAATAGAAAGTTTATTTCCGTAAAACATTTGCTAGACTATTCAAAAGTTCAAGGCTGTATCATATTACCTACCTTCTACATTCAGGTCATTCCTAGAAAAAAATGAAGATATTTGTCCTTGATACAGTGTTTTCTTTATTGCTTTCAGATTTGACGCTGATTATGATCAACATCTTATCCAGTCCCATGGAAAATGATTTAATGCAAATGCGAAAGAATACAAATTTGACGGAGGGGATGGGGGAATTTTAAGGAGTCGGGAGGAGGGCCCAAATGTCAATGTTCAAAGTAATTATTTGAAATTCGTTTATACCATGTCTTGAATATAAGCACTCCAATAATACAAAAGCATGGCAATTTGGTAGATCTACTATATTGAATTAATGTTTATACTAAAAAATATATATTTGGGCCGATATAATTCCTATAAATGCCATATATTCAAATAAGCATTTACCAAACAAACCATTATTTTGACAATCCTACACACTATATATCGCGACAGAACATATCAAAATGCGAATAACTCGCATTTGTCTATTCACTTAAATCATTTTTGTTATAAATTGTAGATTTCTTTTGCGATATTGTGCTGTCTGGAATTCCATATGATTTAATCTGTATGAAAGTTTGTCATTTTGGAAAGAGTAAATTAATTCAACATTATCTGCATCATAAAAGTGTATGACACGCCCCCCCCCCCATTAGCATTTATATGCGTTTTCTATGCAAACGAAGAAGTCAAAAAGAAAACGACAATACCTCAGTTCTACCAATACTTTAATTGCTATGATTGTTAAATATACAAATGGAACAGGACACATGTGCAAGTAGTAACGGGATGAAACTGAAACATTGCCATCCAATAACCAACTTGTACCATTACTGATCTCTGACTTGGAGCGAGCTCATCAGCATGCGGCATCAAAAATTGAGAAACTTCATATTACGGTGGGGATTGTGCATGATGGGATGGATAACGACTACCGAAAATAGGGAACGATTTTATCAAGTAAACCGTGACGTAATTTCGGACAAATAAATAGTATTTCGTTGGTGTTGTTATAAAATCTCGTAACTACGGCTTGAATCAAACCGTAGTTACGAGATGTTATAACAACACCGACGGTTTATCAAAACATAACGGTAAACTCAGTCTATTTTTTGCACAAAATTTGATGCCAACTCGCCTCGCTACAGGTAAGACATTTTGCAATAACTCTGTTATTTCTGTATCAATTTTCAAGCGGTTTGCTGCATGTACCCCGCCTTATCTCTTTCATCGGATGTATGACATATTAGATAACTCATGATACTTTTTCCGAAATATTGTCCCAACCGACCGGAAAGCGAAATGGTAACGACTACGGCCAAATTAACCACGCTTCAGGTAAGAATTTGTGCAATAACTTTCTTATTTCTGCGTCAATTTTCATGCGGTTTGTTGCATGTCCGTCTTACTGAGCCCTTTTCTCAGATGTATTATTTATCTGGAACTTCTCTGTACTTTTCTCAAAAACTGATCCCAACCGACTAGAAAAAGGGCCTGAATTTTTTGTCGTTTTTCTGGTCGGTTGGGATCAATTTTTGGACGAAGTACAAAGATTCTACAAACAAGTCATATATCCGAGGAAAGAGCTCACTAATGCGGGGTTCATGCAACAAACAGCTTGAAAATTGGAGCAGAAATAAGAAAATTATTGCACAATTTCTTACCTGAAGCGAGGCAAATTTGTCCGTATACTTCGTATTCGTTATCCATCCCATCATGCACAATCCCCACCGTGTTATATTACCCATGAGTTTCGGCTAAGTATGCTTTTTCGGGGTGGAGGGGAAAGAGACCCATTACTATTTAGTCTTTAGATTTCAGGGCAATATCATCCTTTTTCTCCAATCAACAGGATGTTATGTACAATAATGGACAGACGTAACAACTAGTATGCAACACAACCATGTGTTGTTTGGGAAAGTATTTAGAAAGAGAGAGAAGTGTTTGACTGTCTGAAATTACAACGAAAACATTCCAATTTTGTATTATCTTTTTTAAATAGATTTTAAGTGTAATTGTTGAACGAATATTCTGTAAGTTGTGGTTTAAGATTCGAAGGGTTTTCAGATTATGCCAATTTGAGTGGGTGGGGTAAAATAAGAATCTCTTCTTTACTCTGTAGGTCAATAGGGAAATACAATAAACTTATAATGGTACATAAGATGAATATATATACATACTCGCATATTTGTAGCACATTGTTTGGAGAAAGTTTTCAAAGAAAAAGACAACCGTTGTAATTTTTGTAAGAAATCACTTTTTGCCCGCCATCTTGGGCGCCATTTTGAATTCTTAAGAGACACCATTTTACCAGGTTTGTCATTCAAAATATTCTTTCTTATATCCTTAATAATAAGCAGGGTATTTAATCACTTTGAATACAGGAAATGGCAATGATGTTACATAAAACATCATTTTTCTATGTAAAATTGGGTGGGTGGGGTAAGATTTTACAGATTTATCAGATTGTGGAAGAAATATAATGACATATTGGTGGTTTAATACTTCATTTTCTTTGGACATATTCTCTGAGCATTTTTGAACATATTTCAAGCTATTGTATGTCATAAATGTATAGATTTTAACAGAAATATGATCATGTACCATGACGTTCCGCCATCTTGGACGCCATCTTGATTTCTGAGAGTTGCCCAAGGGTGCCAAGGTGGCATCAACCGGATTCTTATTTCTGAAGGTGTTGGCAATCATAATCAGTCAAAACATTTTCTATATACCGCAAATCCAGGTTCACCTTGGAATCTGCCGGACTAATAAGATCTCGAATTAGTTTGATTTTCAGTCTGATCTGACAAGAAAGACGAGAGTTGTGTGCCCTTGAATTTTACAAAATTGCTTTTTTCGGCTGTTTTCGACCTTGTTTACACTCTAGAATCTACAATTATTGATCAATCAAGACAAAACTTAGACACAATGTTGGAGACCATAAGATCTCAAATAAGTGTGATTTTTGGTCTGATTGAACCAGAAAGTTGAGAGTTATGTGCCCTTGAATTAGACAAAATTGCCGTTTTTTACTGTTTTAAACCCTGTTTACACTCTAGAATCTACAATTATTGACCAATCAAGACAAAACTTGGACAAATTGTAGGCGACTGTAAAATTTTGGATGAATGTGATTTTCAGTCTGATCTGTTTAGAAAGTCGAGAGTTATGTGCTCTTGAATTTGACAAAGTTGCTGTTTTTGACTGTTTTCGACCCTGTTTACACTCTAGAATCTACAATTATTGATCAACCAAGACAAAACTTTGACACAATGTTGGAGACCATAAGATGTCAAATGAGTTTGATTTTTTTTTTGGTCTGATTGAACCAGAAAGTCGAGAGTTATGTGCCCTTGAATTTGACAAATTGCTGTTTTTGACTGTTTTCGACTCTGTTTACACTCTAGAATCTACAATTATTGATCAACCAAGACAAAACTTTGACACTATGCTGCTGATTATAAGACCTTGCATGAGCTGAATTTTATTGCAATCAAATGAGAAAGTCAGGTCAGTCATGCATGTACCCTTGAATCTGACAAAATTGACGTTTCGACTCTAACAACCACAAATAATGAACAATCAAGATGAAATTTGGATTATGATGTTAATAACGATAAGATCTTGGATAAATGAATTTTAGAATAATCAGAATAGAATTTGCTCAGTTATCTGCCTTTCAAATTTTACTCTAACAACCTCAAATAGTGACTAATCAAGACAAAACTTGACACAATGTTATTGACCATAAGTTTGTTTTCAGTCTTAAAGTCTTAAATATCAATTGAATTGAACAAAACAGTAGCTCATATCATTTTGGTTCAGGTGAGCGATATAGGACCATCATGGTCCTCTTGTTTTCTGTTTGGGCTGTTTTGGTAATCATTAAAAAAAAGGTTAGGCTGTTTTGACCAAAAGTAAGCTGTTCTGGTCCTTAGCAGTTTTGGTCTTGGGCCATTTTGGTGTGATACCCATTTTTTGGAGTTTGGTGAGAAAATTCAATTAGACACTTTCAAAATGAATGTGACAAATTGGTCGAGGGGTAGAGCATCAGCCTTGTGTCAAAGGGGTTCTGAGTTTGACCATATACCAAAGGTAGTTCTTGGACTTTTCATTGGCCCACAGAAGTACTGGCAGAAGTACTGGTGTAGTTTCCAGGAAGCAGAATGGAGAGGGATTAAAATAATTTGTTAAAACTTGCTTTCTAATCAATGTAAAATAAATATGTTTAAAATAACCAGAGTTCAACATTAACCCATGCCCCACAGACATTATCTGGCTGCCTATTCCTTGGTCAGGTCTGGTCAGACCCCCTAGATAAAGGACTGACTGGTCGGCCTCATTTCAAATCTCAGTCACATTTATCACAATGTATATTATACACTGGATATGTGACACAACAAGAACACTAAACCCTTTGAAGTTTTGATTCACTTGTGATTCAAAACTAAACCTTTTAGCTTTAATGAAAGAATTTTTGTTGTTTACATCTTTTCCATAATTATCCTTCTGATACAAATATTTGGTCCGGACCAGTGCATATTTGGTTAGGGCCAATAGCGTCTGGGAGCAACAAGACTGACTGTCTGTCAACCAAACCAGTTACTGATTACTGTTGAACCCTGCTAATGTAAAAAAAGGATTAAGTATGTATGTTAATCATAATGTTTCTTTATAGACTTTGAAAGATGTATGGCTACAACAGAAATTACTTTTACAATTACCAACAAGGGAACCAGAATTTTAGGAGAGGTGGAAGACCACCACTTAACAGTTCCAGTCCATTACCAGGCACAAGCTTTATGTCACCCTCCGGATTCCGCTATGGTCGTACCCAAGTACATGTACAACCCTATATCTTTCAGCCGGACATTAATAAAAACTTTGGTGAGTACAGTGTATTTCAGAACAGCTGTTAGCAGGTAACATGGTAAAGGCTTTCTTAATTTGTTGTTTTAAATCCAAACCCTATTTTGTGGGTCCTCATTTGAATTGTCTTGAGACAATTTGAATGAGTAGCCACAACAAAGGTTGATCAAACAATGAATAATAAATGTATTGCATGATTTTGAAAAGCCAATACTCCCTCTTATCTGTAGCTCTGGTATTTAACCCTTTCCTATACAAGGCCGGGTTTTAATGTCCCTAATACAAAAGGCTTAGGAAAACATTGAGGCAAAAGAAGAAAATGCTGATTATCAGCATTTTCTCCTTTTGCCCCTATGTTTTCTGAGCTATAATGTACACAATGAACTCTATGAACACCAATTTTGTCTTCTGCAGGAATTTTTGTAAATAGGACGACCCTAAAATTTTGACGTTTGGGAAAGGGTTAATATTATAAGTTTTATGTGCTTTCAGTAATTAACAGAGAAATTTACTTAATGCTTTCCCAAACGACAAAGTTTTAGGGTTATCTAATTCAAAAACTGCTGATTATGACAAAACAAATGTTTACAAAGAGAAAATGTGTACCGGGTATATAATATAGAACAGAAAATATTGAGACAGATAGAGAAACTGCTGGTTATCAGGAATTTGAGTTCATGAATTGACATTTGATTCACATCTTTTGACTAACAAAATTTGTATACCTCTAATAAATGCCCACCTCCAACTCTTCTTTTTAGCACTTTTCTAATAAATGCCTGGGCGTTTATTATGCTCCCCGAAGGGAGAGCATATAGTCGCCGCTCTGTCTGTCCGTCCGTCCATCATTCCGTCTGTCCGAAGCAATTTCTCTATAACCCTTGGGCCAAATCAAATGAAACTTACCATGAGAATTCCCTATGACATAATGCCGATACACTTTTCCCAGTTTTTGGATTTGAGGCCTCGTCATGGGAAAAGGGGACTTAAGGTAAAATACAGTTTTTCTCTAATTTCTCCTAGTCTAATGGTCAGAATTTGATGAAATTTCATATTTGAGTAGCAAATCAGATGCCCTTGACAATAAATTACTTGAAATTTGCGTATAAAAAGTATGTCATGGAAAAAGGGGGCTTAATGTTTGTTAGCTTAATCTTAGCTCTGCATGGCATACATTTATTGTGACAATGCCTTAATCGGGGAGCATTCTCCGTCTCTGACGGCTCTTGTTAGAATAATTACAGTATGTCAAAAAGTAAAACCATAAGACAATTTGAGATAAAAATGAAGCTCATTAATTCTTTTCCAATTTAGGCTTGTTAATTGTCCAGAGAATATTGAGAAAAACTTTTCTGACTTGTTAAAGATTTTGTCTGTTCGAAATTTGTTTGAACATTTTGCATTGTGATTTCAGAGATTCTCGGCTTCTTTATACTGATTTAAATGTGTTATCAATATAGAAGCAGACTTTCTATGTGTTTACAGTATTTGGATTTCCAGCGCCACAGAACAATTCAGCACCACACAACAATTCAGCCCCACAAAACAGATCAGTCCCACAAAACAGTTCAGTCCCGCAAAACAAGTCAGTCCCAGTGAACAACAACAACAATACAGAAATTCTGAGTAACTCACTTGTCCAGCATAGCAACAATAATAACAAGTAAGTCAGAACTACCAATGAGCCAGGATCTGGAAAAAGGTTCATTAACCCATTACCACACTATGACTCTTTTTCGCTCCCTACAAGATAATGGCTTTGGAAAACATTGTTGAAAATGAAGAAATTGCTTGTAACAAACAATTTCTTCATTAGCAAAAGTGTTTTCTAGCCTGAAATGCATCAAATTTTGAAATTTCATAAACTTTGAATTATCATCTGCAACATCTTTCAAATTAGAAAAGTCCAAAATTTTGCCATTTGGTAAAGGGCATAGGGTAAAGGGTTAAGGCTTTTGAGCCCAACATCGTTCCAGATCAGCCTGCGTATACACACAGTTTGATCAAGAACCATGTTGTTCTCCAATATCTTCTTTGTGACCTGTAGCAAACGTAAGAGAACAGCATGGATTCCAGTCAGACTGCACCTAGGCACAGGCTGATCTTGAAACATTACTGTCTCAAATGCTATAAGGGACGTTTTTCCAGTTCCAAATAGTAGCTCAAATAGTAGCAGATAAGAGAAGACAGGTAAAGGCATTCTAAATATGGTATTTAACCCATTACCAAACAGATTTATTTTTGCCTGCTCTTAATTGAAAGAAGTTGCGGACGACAATTGTCTTCTGTAATATCTTTGAAGTTAGACCAAAATAAATTTTTGCCGTCTGTAAATGGGCTTACATTCAAACCCTACCTGCAGCATATGGTTTTATGAATATTGAAAGTTATTTTGCATTTAGAAAATTACCTCATCTTATCTGAAGCTCTTAGATATTACATCAATTTAGGATTACTTTGTCATAGAACCTTGTGTTTGTTTTGGAAGTTTCAAAGAAGTATCCTTATAACATAATTTGACATAGAAATGAAAATACAATCATGTATACTGAGAGGCAAAAGAAAGTATACCTTTTTTGTCTTTAAATATCTCTCTTAATTTCCATCATATTGACTCAAAATTTGGTATTTTTTTAGTTCTACCCCAAAACCAATAATACAGTTTTGATAAATTTCACCAGAAATTGCTTTTACTACCCATACTCCTGCTACATACCGATTTAGCCGAAAACGTGAAAGAACTAGGGTGTATACTTAATTTTGCCTCTCAGTATATATTTGGAAAAAGCTAGGTTCCCACTGCCGATCAAACCAACATGATCAACTCGATCGCTGAAATTCCATTATCAAACATGACCAAATGTCTTCTTCTCGATCTCCAGTCAATCAGACCTGATGTCTGCAGTTGATTTGATCAGGTGAACAGATGGAGCAGAGGTCGAGTAGATCAGGATGCTGTTGGAATCACATAAGTACAAGTTGAGGTGATCAAGTGCAGGTTGGAGACTTGGGGGCAGGTCATGCACAAGATATCAGCACATTTGGGAAAGGGCTGAAAAATTAACCCATTACCTCACAGTGACACCTTTTGACACCCATCAAGATAAAGGCTTTGGAAAACATCATGGAAAATGAAGAAATTGCTTGTGACAAGCAATTTCTTCATTTCCCACAATGTTTTCTACCCAAACAGTCGTAAAATTTTGAAATTTGATCACATTGAAATTGTCGTCTGCAACCTCTTTCAATTTGGACAAGCTTAAAATTTTATTGTTTGGTAATGGGTTAATCATCTTTTCAACAGAAGGCGTCATGAAGATACAAATATAGACAATTCCAATGAGCCGCAGAATAAGAAGCAAATGACGCATAAAAACCAGAGGCAGCCAGAGATAAACATAACAGCTGAAAGATCTATTAATGACAAGGTAATCAACTTGAGCAGGATCTGGAAAAACGTCCCTTAAGGCTTATGAGCCCAACATAGATCCAGATCAGCCTGTGCATACGCACAGTCTGATCAGGATCCATGTTGTTCTCTAATAGCTTCTTCGTGACCCGTAGTAACTTAAAGAGAGTAGCATGGATGCATATTGGACTGCATTTGACTACAGGCTGATCTTCAAACTCAACTTTTGAAAATGCTATAAGGGACGTTTTTCCAGATCCTGGCTCATTTGTTTCTATTACCAGAAATCAACATTTTAACCCTTTCCCAAACCTCAAAATTTTAGGGTGGTCCAATTTGAAAGCCGCTTTAAACGACGAAATAGATGTTGATAAAGATAAGATTTGTGTAAAATATTGCACAGAAAATATTGAGGCAAAAGGAGAAACTGCTGCTTGATGTCGTTATCAGCAATATCTTGTTTTGTCTCAATGTTTTCTCACGTCTTTTCTATAAGGGGCTTCAAAACCAGATCTTGTTTGGGAAAGGGTTTATTGACAATAAGTTGTGTCAATCAAAATATTAACTGATTTATAAAATGATTCACTGTAGTTTATTTCTCCAAACGTCTTTGATACCAACAGCTTTATTTGTCAAGTTTGTATTTCAAAGGTAAATTCTACAATGTTAGTAATCGAATGAGTTTGTATGGGCCCAGTAACAGGTCTGAAGTCTTCATACAGATGGTCGAGAATCTGTAACTAGGTCAATGGGAAAACATTTGATTAATGTGATTCTTAATAATTACTTGGATCCATATCTCTGCTCTTCAGTAAGCAATTTCTTCATTTTCCACAATGTTTTCTGCCAAAATATACTCAAAAATGACAAACATCACTCACTTGAAATTGTCGTCTGCAGCATCTTTGAATTTGGACAAGTCTGTTTTGCTGTTTTGTAATGGGTTAAGTAGTAAATTAATACTGTATTACATTTATAGATAACAAAAGCTTCGTGACACTTTTTGATGTCCCACAAGAGCAATTTCTTCATTTCCCACAAAGTTTTCTGTTCAAAAATGACAATCATCATACACTTGAAATTGTCATCTGCAGCATCTTTGAATTTTGACAAGTCTTAATTTTTGCCGTCTGGTAATTGGTTAATGCTGTACTTTATATCTATAGATAACTGAGGCTATATGGAGATATTACCAGCAATACAGACAGTCTGATTTACAGTACAGACAAAAAGTGGATCTCAGGGACGCATTGTATGCCATTGTTAAAGACGTCTTTCCATGTAAGAAATCTTTAGTTTGAGTTTATTTATGAAGCCCTTTCCCAATTTATTATACCTTTTCCCAAACAAGACTAGAGGCGCGTTCTTTAGAGTGAGATTTCATAAGATATTTTAAGATAAAGTGTTCTTTAGGGCAAGATTTTTAAGCCGCTCAATGGGAGGCGCCATTACTAAATACTTCATGGGGAAACCTCGGTCAAGTCTGTAGAAACTATATAAGAGAGAATTGACCGACTTGTTCCGACTGCTCCATGGTACCATGGTAATGCTCAATACTTCATTCAAATGACATCATCATGACGTCATTTGTATGAAGTGTGGAGCATTTGGAAAATCTCGGTCAGAATCTAGTTCTTTAAAACGCTTTCTCTAAAACATCTCAAAATCTTGCTTAAAAAATCTCACTCTAAAGAACGCGCCTCTGGTCATCCCTAACACGTCATTCAAATTACATCATCATGACGTCATTTGTATGAAGTATGGAGCATTTGGAAAATCTTGGCCAGAATCTAGTTCTTTAAAACGCTTTATCTAAAACATCTTAAAATCTTGCTTAAAAAAGCTCACTCTAAAGAACACGCCTCTGGTTTTGTCATACCTAATAGGGCTTGAGAAAACATTGACACAAAGAAGTAAATGCTGATAACCAGCATTTTCTCCTTTTGTCTCACTATTATATCCCCACCTACAAGGTAATGGGGTTATATTGATTTCAGCATGTCTCTCTGACCATATATCCTGTCCATAGAGTATTTGGTTTCCTTGCTGTAACTCAAGAACTCTTTGACTTAAAATGAAACTTTACACAGTTGTTGCCCTTTGCTCAAGGAGGTATGCTATGGTCTTTTGATTCACAAAGATCAAAGTTAAAGGTAACAATTAAACTTTAATTATACCCCCCACCTACGAAGTAGAGGGGGGTATATTGGTTTCACCATGTCTGTCTGTCCGTCCATCCGTCCGTCCGTAGACTTTTTCGTTTCCGTGCTCTATCTCAATAACCGTTTGACCTAGGATCATGAAACTTTACACAGTTGTTGCCCATGACCCAAGGAGGTGCCCTATTGTTTTTGGGTCACCAAGGTCAAAGGTCAAGGTCGCAATCAGACTTTGTTTAAAATCTGTTTCCGTGCTCTAAGTCAAGAACTGGTTGACCTAGGATCATGAAACTTTACACAGTTGTTGCCCATGACCTAAGGAGGTGCCCTATTGTTTTTGGGTCACCAAGGTCAAAGGTCAAGGTCACAATCAGACTTTGTTTAATATCTGTGTCCGTGCTCTAAGTCAAGAACCGGTTGACCTAGGATCATGAAACTTTACACAGTTGTTGCCCATGACCTAAGGAGGTGCCCTATTGTTTTTGGGTCACCAAGGTCAAAGGTCAAGGTCACAATCAGACTTTGTTTAAAATCCGTTTCCGTGCTCTAAGTCAAGAACCGGTTAACCTAGGATCATGAAACTTTACACAGTTGTTGCCCATGACCTAAGGAGGTGCCATATTGTTTTTGGGTCACCAAGGTCAAAGGTCAAGGTCGCAATCGGACTTTGTTTAATATCTGTGTCCGTGCTCTAAGTCAAGAACCGGTTGACCTAGGATCATGAAACTTTACACAGTTGTTGCCCATGACCTAAGGAGGTGCCCTATTGTTTTTGGGTCACCAAGGTCAAAGGTCAAGGTCACAATCAGACTTTGTTTAAAATCTGTTTCCTTGCTCTAAGTCAAGAACCGGTTGACCTAGGGTCATAAAACTTTACACAGTTGTTGCCCATGACCTAAGGAGGTGCCCTATCGTTTTTGGGTAACCAAGGTCAAAGGTCAAGGTCGCAGTCGGACTTTGTTTAAAATCTGTATCCGTGCTCTAAGTCAAGAACCGGTTGACCTGGGATCATGAAACTTTACACAGTTGTTGCCCATGACCTAAGGAGGTGCCCTATTGTTTTTGGGTCACCAAGGTCAAAGGTCAAGGTCGCATTCGGACTTTGTTTAAAATCTGTGTCCGTGCTCTAAGTCAAGAACCGGTTGACCTAGGATCATGAAACTTTACACAGTTGTTGCCCATGACCTAAGGAGGTGCCCTTTTGTTTTTGGGTCACAAAGGTCAAGGTCACAATCAGACTTTGTTTAAAATCCGTTTCCTTGCTCTAAGTCAAGAACCGGTTGACCTAGGGTCATAAAACTTTACACAGTTGTTGCCCATGACCTAAGGAGGTGCCCTATTGTTTTTGGGTAACCAAGGTCAAAGGTCAAGGTCACAATCGGACTTTTTTATACCCCCCACCTACGAAGTAGAGGGGGGTATATTGGTTTCACCATGTCTGTCTGTCTGTCAGTCCGTCCGTCCATCCGTCCGTCCGTCCGTCCAGTCGTCCGTCCATAGACTTTTTCGTTTCCGTGCTCTAAGTCAAGAACCGGTTGACCTAGGATCATGAAACTTTACACAGTTGTTGCCCATGACCCAAGGAGGTGCCCTATTGTTTTTGGGTCACCAAGGTCAAAGGTCAAGGTCACAATCGGACTTTGTTTAAAATCCGTTTCCATGCTCTAAGTCAAGAACCGGTTGACCTAGGATCATGAAACTTTACACAGTTGTTGCCCATGACCCAAGGAGGTGCCCTATTGTTTTTGGGTCACCAAGGTCAAAGGTCAAGGTCACAATCGGACTTTGTTTAAAATCCGTTTCCATGCTCTAAGTCAAGAACCGGTTGACCTAGGATCATGGAACTTTACACAGTTGTTGCCCATGACCCAAGGAGGTGCCCTATTGTTTTTGGGTCACCAAGGTCAAAGGTCAAGGTCACAATCGGACTTTGTTTAAAATCCGTTTCCGTGCTCTAAGTCAAGAACTGGTTGACCTAGGATCATGAAACTTTACACAGTTGTTGCCCATGACCCAAGGAGGTGTCCTATTGTTTTTGGGTCACCAAGGTCAAAGGTCAAGGTCACAATCGGACTTTGTTTAAAATCCCTTTCCGTGCTCTAAGTCAAGAACCGGTTGACCTAGGATCATGGAACTTTACACAGTTGTTGCCCATGACTCAAGGAGGTGCCCTATTGTTTTTGGGTCACCAAGGTCAAAGGTCAAGGTCACAATCGGACTTTGTTTAAAATCCGTTTCCATGCTCTAAGTCAAGAACTGGTTGACCTAGGATCATGAAAATTTACACAGTTGTTGCCCATGACCCAAGGAGGTGCCCTATTGTTTTTGGGTCACCAAGGTCAAAGGTGAAGGTCACAATCGGACTTTGTTCAAAATCCGTTTCAGTGCTCTAAGTCAAGAACCGGTTGACCTAGGATCATGAAACTTTACACAGTTGTTGCCCATGACCCAAGGAGGTGCCCTATTGTTTTTGGGTCACCAAGGTCAAAGGTCAAGGTCACAATCGGACTTTGTTCAAAATCCGTTTCCGTGCTCTAAGTCAAGAACCGGTTGACCTAGGATCATGAAACTGTACACAGTTGTTGCCCATGACCCAAGGAGGTGCCCTATTGTTTTTGGGTCACCAAGGTCAAAGGTCAAGGTCACAATCGGACTTTGTTCAAAATCCGTTTCCGTGCTCTAAGTCAAGAACCGGTTGACCTAGGATCATGAAACTTTACACAGCTGTTGCCCATGACCCAAGGAGGTGCCCTATTGTTTTTGGGTCACCAAGGTCAAAGGTCAAGGTCACAATCGGACTTTGTTTAAAATCCGTTTCCGTGCTCTAAGTCGAGAACTGGTTGACCTAGGATCATGAAACTTTACACAGTTGTTGCCCATGACCCAAGTAGGTGCCCTATTGTTTTGGGGTCACCAAGGTTAAAGGTCAAGGTCACAATCGGACTTTGTTATACCCCCCACCTACGAAGTAGAGGGGGGTATATTGGTTTCACCATGTCTGTCTGTCTGTCAGTCCATCCGTCCATCCGTCCGTCCAGTCGTCCGTCCGTAGACTTTTTCGTTTCCGTGCTCTAACTCAAGAACGGTTTGACCTAGGATCATGAAACTTTACACAGCTGTTGCCCATGACCCAAGGAGGTGCCCTATTGTTTTTGGGTCACCAAGGTCAAAGGTCAAGGTCACAATCGGACTTTGTTCAAAATCCGTTTCCGTGCTCTAAGTCAAGAACTGGTTGACCTTGGATCATGAAACTTTACACAGATGTTGCCCATGACCCAAGGAGGTGCCCTATTGTTTTTGGGTCAACAAGGTCAAAGGTCAAGGTCACAATCGGACTTTGTTAAAAATCCGTTTCCGTGCTTTATACCCCCCACCTACGAAGTAGAGGGGGGTATATTGGTTTCACCATGTCTGTCTGTCTGTCAGTCCATCCGTCCGTCCGTCCGTCCAGTCGTCTGTCCGTAGACTTTTTCGTTTCCGTGCTCTAACTCAAGAACGGTTTGACGTAGGATCATGAAACTTTACACAGTTGTTGCCCTTGACCCAAGGAGGTGCCCTATCGTTTTTGGGTCACCAAGGTCAAAGGTCAAGGTCACAATCGGACTTTGTTCAAAATCCGTTTCCGTGCTCTAAGTCAAGAACCGGTTGACCTAGGATCATGAAACTTTACACAGCTGTTGCCCATGACCCAAGGAGGTGCCCTATTGTTTTTGGGTCACCAAGGTCAAAGGTCAAGGTCACAATCGGACTTTGTTCAAAATCCATTTCCGTGCTCTTAGTCAAGAACCGGTTGACCTTGGATCATGAAACTTTACACAGATGTTGCCCATGACCCAAGGAGGTGCCCTATTGTTTTTGGGTCACCAAGGTCAAAGGTCAAGGTCACAATCGGACTTTGTTAAAAATCTGTTTCCGTGCTCTAAGTCAAGAACCGGTTGACCTTGGATCATGAAACTTTACACAGATGTTGCCCATGACCCAAGGAGGTGCCCTATTGTTTTTGGGTCAACAAGGTCAAAGGTCAAGGTCACAATCGGACTTTGTTAAAAATCTGTTTCCGTGCTCTAAGTCAAGAATCGGTTGACCTAGGATCATGAAACTTTACACAGTTGTTGCCCATGACCCAAGGAGGTGCCCTATTGTTTTTGGGTCAACAAGGTCAAAGGTCAAGGTCACAATCGGACTTTGTTTAAAATCCCTTTCCGTGCTCTAAGTCAAGAACCGGTTGACCTTGGATCATGAAACTTTACACAGCTGTTGCCCATGACCCAAGGAGGTGCCCTATTGTTTTTGG
Organism: Fragum sueziense; assembly: GCA_963680895.1. Taxonomy (NCBI): domain Eukaryota; kingdom Metazoa; phylum Mollusca; class Bivalvia; order Cardiida; family Cardiidae; genus Fragum; species Fragum sueziense. The sequence goes on along the minus strand of OY804598.1, from coordinate 22,003,248 downwards.
GTCAACAAGGTCAAAGGTCAAGGTCACAATCGGACTTTGTTAAAAATCCATTTCCGTGCTCTAAGTCAAGAATCGGTTGACCTAGGATCATGAAACTTTACACAGTTGTTGCCCATGACCCAAGGAGGTGCCCTATTGTTTTTGGGTCACCAAGGTCAAAGGTCAAGGTCACAATCGGACTTTGTTTAAAATCCGTTTCCGTGCTCTAAGTCAAGAACCGGTTGACCTACAGCACTTTTTCAGTGACAAGGCGCTAGTGGGGGGTATTTGTCCGCTCTGCGACAGTTCTAGTTTAAAATCTGTATCCGTGCTTTAAGTCAAGAACCGGTTGACCTGGGATCATGAAACTTTACACAGTTGTTGCCCATGACCTAAGGAGGTGCCCTATAGTTTTTCGGTCACCAAGGTCAAAGGTCAAGGTCGCAATCGGACTTTGTTTAAAATCTGTGTCCGTGCTCTAAGTCAAGAACCGGTTGACCTAGGATCATGAAACTTTACACAGTTGTTGCCCATGACCTAAGGAGGTGCCCTATTGTTTTTGGGTCACCAAGGTCAAAGGTCAAGGTCACAATCAGACTTTGTTTAAAATCCGTTTCCTTGCTCTATGTCAAGAACCGGTTGACCTAGGGTCATAAAACTTTACACAGATGTTGCCCATGACCTAAGGAGGTGCCCTATTGTTTTTGGGTAACCAAAGTTAAAGGTCAAGGTCGCAATCGGACTTTGTTTAACCCTTTCCCAAACAAGACCTGCTTTTGACGTCCCTAATAGAAAAAGCTTTGGAAAACATTGAAACAAAAGAAGAAACTGCTGATAACCAGCAGTTTCTCCTTTTGTCTCAATATTTCCTGTGCCATAGTTTACACAAATCCTATATTTAACACATCTATTTTGTCATGTTTGTCAGTTTTTGAAGTGAACCACCCTAAAATGTTGGCGTTTGGGAAAGGGTTAAAATCTGTTTCCGTGCTCTAAGTCAAGAACCGGTTGACCTGGGATCATGAAACTTTACACAGTTGTTGCCCATGACCCAAGGAGGTGCCCTATTATTTTTGGGTCACCACGGTCAAAGGTCAAGGTCACAATCGGACTTTGTTTAAAATCTGTTTCCGTGCTCTAAGTCAAGAACCGGTTGACTTAGGATCATGAAACTTTACACAGTTGTTGCCCATGACCTAAGGAGGTGCCTTATTGTTTTTGGGTCACCAAGGTCAAAGGTCAAGGTCGCAATCGGACTTTGTTTAAAATCCGTTTCCGTGCTCTAAGCCAAGAACCGGTTGACCTAGGATCATGAAACTTTACACAGTTGTTGCCCATGACCTAAGGAGGTGCCCTATTGTTTTTGGATCACCAAGGTCAAAGGTCAAGGTCGCAATCGACTTTGTTTAAACGTGCTCTAAGTCAAGAATCGGTTGACCTAGGATCATGAAACTTTACACAGTTGTTGCCCATGACCTAAGGAGGTGCCCTATTGTTTTTGGGTCACCAAGGTCAAAGGTCAAGGTCACAATCGGACTTTGTTTAAAATCTGTTTCCGTGCTCTAAGTCAAGAACCGGTTGACCTACAGCACTTTTTCAGTGACAAAGCGCTAGTGGGGGGTATTTGTCCGCTTTGCGACAGTTCTAGTTTAAATCAGTTTCCATGCTCTAAATCAAGAACTTTTTGACCTATAACACCTTTTCAGTCACAAGGCGCTAGTGGTAATATTTGCCAGCTTTGCAACAGCTTTAATTTCCTATGCCATACTATACACAAATTCTATATCAATATCTATTTTAACCCTTTCCCAAACAACAAAATTTCAGGGTGATCAACTCCAAAAACTGCCACAAATGACAAAATGAATGTTATTAAAGATAGGATTTGTGTAAAATATTGCATAGAAAATATTGAGACAAAAGGAGAAACTGCTGGTTATCAGCAGTTTCTTCTTTTGTTTCATGTTTTCCATTTAGCTTTCTCTATTAGGGACTTCAAAACCAGGTCTTGTTTGGGAAAGAGTTAAAGCTAATAGCCGAAATCTTAAAAGTTGGAGTAGTCTAAAATTCGTTCTGTAAAAAAGTGTTTTTATTATACCCCCCACAACAAAGTTATGGAGGGGGTATACTGGAATCAGGTTGTCCGTCCGTCCGTCCGTCCGTCCGTGGACATAGTCTTGTGTCCTCTTCTTCTCCCACAGTTTTTGACCAATTTTTCTGAAACTTTACCAGGATGTTTCCTATCATATGAAGTTGTGCACCTGCAATTTTCATGTTCATCCAGTCATTAGTTTTAGAGTTATGCCACTTTGAACTTTTAAATGGGGGGGGGGGGGGGGGGGAAGAAGCCAAAATTTACAATTTCGTTTCTGTGTTCTAACTCAAGAAACGTTTGACCTAGGATCATGAAACTTTACACAGTTGTTGGCCATGACCCAAGGAGGTGCCCTATTGTTTTGGGGTCACCAAGGTCAAAGGTCAAGGTCACAGTTGGACTTTGTTTAAAATCCGTTTCCATGCTCTAAGTCAAGAACCTTTTGACCGATAGCACTTTTTCAGTGACAAGGCCCTAGTGGGGGGTATTCGTCCGCTTTGCGACAGTTCTAGTTTTGATCTGATATTATATGGTTGAATATTTGTTTCAGTCAAATTTTCCTGTGATTCATTTCTGATTATATACCGTCCAGCTCATATGTTATTTGGTGTTGTATTGTAGATAGTGGACTGTACATGGTTGGATCATCGATGAGTGGATTTGCGACAAAAACCAGTGATATGGACTTGTGTCTTATGCTCAGTATGAATGGGGTGAGTTGTGATTGGTTGATTAATTCTTGTCAAAATATACGGGTCATATTGCAGAGCCACAGAATGATAAGAGGGCGTAAAAGCCTTTCAAAATGCAATTTTTCATTAATTGTTCAACAAACCCTAAATAACTAGTTTAGAATGTGCATTATATTTGTGAATGTATTTAAGTCCATTCGCGGATCCAGTGATGGGGCTCACTGCTCAGGCCCCCTCTGGAGTTTGTAAAAATGGTTTGTGATACTAATTTGTACACAGTGTATAAACATGTGACTTAGAATTTCTGATAATATCCAATAACTTTGTCAATACTTGACCCATTTGAGCTCAGTTTGAAAGAGAGAAGGTGGAAAATGTAAGGAATGACCTGGACATGGTAGAATTTTGAAAAATCAACTGATAAAAAAGTTATTGATGATCAACCAAAATGTTGGTTGATCTTCAATAACTTTTTTATGCCCCCGTATCAAGAGATCGGGGGCATATTGTTTTACTTGTGTCCGTCCGTCTGTCTGTCCGTCCGTCTGTCCGAAAACTTAACCTTTGCCTTTTCTCCAAAAATATTTGACATACAAAGCTCAAATTTGGTATGCAACTTCCTTTCAATGATATCTATCTGTTCCATGCAATTTTACCTTCCTCAAGGTCATCCTTAACCCTTAATAACCCTTTACTCCACGAAAACTTAACACTTTAGAAAAATGGCCATTTCGGGGGCATTTGTGTTTCACAAACACATCTTGTTATCAGTTGATTTTTCAAAGATTCAACACATTCATCTAATGCGTGACATCTTACATTATTTTAACCCATTACCACACAGTGACTCCTTTTGACTCCCCACAATATAATGGTTTTGGAAAACATTGTGGAAAATGAAGAAATTGCTTGTGACAAGCAATTTCTTCATTTCCCACAATGTTTTCTACCTCAAAAGCTATAAAATTTAGAAATTTCATCACATTGAAATGTCGTCTGCAACTTCTTTCAAATTGGACTACCCAAAAATGTTGTCGTTTGGTAAAGGGTTAAGCATTTACAAATACATCACTTGTTTATTTAATTGTTTCTAGATTGAAGGTAAAAAAGAAGCAATAGAGATACTCATAACCTTGCAGAAGGCTTTTCGTAAATGTCGTAAGTACAGCTGTCTCTGTTTCTATATTTCATAATACTTCTCTTGTATGGATAAAGGAGCACATGCTAGGTTTTTCAGGGATCAGAATAACATGTGGACAGTCAGAGTTTGCATGGTGGTGTTGTGCATTGCATTATTTAGGGCCTAAAAGAAAGGAATTTTAGTGCTGGTACCAAGTTTTTCACTTTCAATGGCCAGTTTCCCGTATGGTTCTTATTCTTAGCCTAACACCAACAATATTTCTTATACCTTACATGTAATTTTCTATAAAACTTAAATTGTCATCTTGGTTCAGGTGAGCGATCTAGGATCATCATGGTCCTCTTGTTTCATATTTTCATGCCCCTATATCGAGATTGGGGGCATATTGTTTTACTCGTGTCTGTCTGTCCGATAACTTAATATTGGCCTTTTCTCCAAAAGTATTCAACATACAAAGCTCAAATTTGGTATGTAACCTTCTTTCAATTATATCAATCTGTTCCATGCAATATGACCTTCCTTAAGGTCACTCATTAATCCTTATCAACCCTTAACCTGAAAACTTAACCTGAAAACTTAACATTGCCATTTTGGGGTCATTCGTGTTTCACAAACACATCTTGTTTAACCCTTTTTGAAATCACAAAAATTTGGAATGTTTGAAAGTTTTTATAGACAACAAGCGGGTACTAATAGATATTAAATGTATGCATATTATAGCACAGAAAAATATTGAGGCCAAAGGAGAAAATGCTGATAATCAGCATTTTGTTCTTTTGCCTCAATGTTTTCCTAGCCTTGTATACTGGAGATCAAAACCAGGAATTAGGGAATGTTTAAAATGAAAATGGACCTTTCTTCATTTCAGATTTCATCAAAAGATCTCAACTCATCAGAGCAAGGGTACCAATACTAAAATTTGAAGATTATGAAAGGTTAGTTTGTCAGTTTGTCACTTTATATATAGGTGTGTGTGTGTGTGTTTGGGGGGGGGGGGGGGTGTTAAGAAGATATTCTAAATTTGTCGTTTGAACTCCAAACCCTTTGATGTGGGTGCTCATTTGAATCGTCTCGATGAGACACTTCCAATGAGTATCTGCCAGCCTGCCACATATGAGCAATGAATGGATGCAATATTTCATTTTGAAAAGTCCTTTGCCTCTGTTATCTGGAGCTCTGGCAACTTATGGTTTGGAAAAAAGTTTTACAGAATGTTCCTACTTCCTCGTACCCTGACGTAGAGCATAGTGCTTGTTTTCAATTAGATATTGCATAACGGAAAAAGGGGGACTTAACCCATTACCAGATGGCAAAATTTAAGACTGGTCAAAATTCAAAGATATTGCAGACAACAATTTCAAAATAATGAATTAGTAGAAAATATTTTGGGAAATGAAGAAATTGCTTGTGGCAGACAAGCAATGTCTTCATTTCTTACTATATTTTCAAAAGCCTATATGTGGGTGCAGAGTCTAAAAGAGTCAATGTGAGGGAATGGGTAAACTCTCCCAAATGTCAAAAATTTGGATTTTTCCAACTTGAAAGCTGCTACAGACAACAAACAGACATCAATAAAGATAGGATTTGTGTACAATTAAGCACAGAAAATATTGAGACAAAAGGAGAAAATGCTGATTATTCAGCATTTCCTTCTTTTGTCTCAATGTTTCCCCTAGCATTTTCTATTAAGGACGTCAAAAGCAGATCTTGCTTGGGAAAAGGTTTATGAAAAGAAAAAAAATGTGTAAATGTTGACTGTGACATAAGTTGATAATATTTCAGTGGTACAGAATGTGATCTCTACATCAACAACTCGGTTCAAGGGCGGATCTAGAGGGGGTGGGGGGTCAGGGGAGTCGGAACACACCCCCCCCCCCCCCCCCCCCCGGCATTGGCCGAAAATTAAATTTTGACCATATAACTTTAGTATAATGTTACATATCGCTGCTTTTCAATGAAAACAAGCTGCAGTTACAAGGTTTTTGTTGAAAAGCAACTATTTTTATCACACTTTAAGCCATCCTTTGGGCTTGGACCCCACTTGAAAAAAATCCTGGGTCGGCCCTTGCGGTTGGAATCAGAAATACTCCTCTTCTACGATACTATGCTTCAAGTAGGTTCAACAAAACTTGGTTGGGTGAAAATTAATTCCACTCTTGATTGAAATTCAGCCAGTGGAGTGATACTGGCCCTCTTAGGCCTCTTGTTTAGGAAAAGGTTAAATATAAAGATAAAAGTATAAATTTTGACTCTGACAGTCTTGTTTACGTTATTTCAGCAATACAGAATGTGATCTCAATATCAACAACTCAGTGGGAATCAGGAATACTCATCTTTTACGATACTATGCTGCAAGTAGGTTCATTAGTTTTTATGCCACTGTATCGAGAGACTGGGGGCATATTGTTTTACTCATGTCTGTCTGTCCTTCCGCCTGTCTGTCTGAAAACTTAACATTGGCATTTTCTCCCAAAGTATTTGACATACAAAACTCAAATTCGGTATGTAACCTTTCAATGATATCTACCTGTTACATGCAAAATGACCTTCCTCAAGGTTATCCATTAACCAATATCAAACCTTAACATGAAAACTCAACATTTGCATTTTCCCCAGAAAAATAGCCATTTCGGGGCATTAGTGTTCCACAAACACATCTTGTTTATTCAGTTTTGATAAAACTTGATTGAAGCAAGATAGTTATTGCTTTCTCTTATGTTTTGCTTTTGTCCATAATTTTGTTTGTCTGTCTGTCTGTCTGTCCGAAACTTAGCATGAAAACTTTTCAGGGGACATTTTTTATTTGACAAACATATCTTGTTTAGACTTGTCCTGAAGCTCACTGTAAAACATATACTCTTTAAGTCTAAATGAAGTTCTTTGTAGGCATTACTCAAGACACTTTTTAAATGGAAATTAATTATTAATGGACAAAAGAATGTGATATTCACTTACATTCATAAAATTTTCCACTACACCACTTAACCCTTACCCAAACAAGAGCGGGTTTTGACAGGCCTTGGGAGTGGAATAGAAAACATAGAAGGAGAAAAATGCACATAAACAGCATTTTCTCCTTTTGCCTATAAATTTTCTATGCTAAAGTGAACATATATTCTGTCTATATCAACATCTTTCTTGTCGTTGGCAGCAGCTTTCAAAATGGACCAGCTGAAATATTCGCCATTTGGGAATTGGTAAATTCCGTAGCAAATGTTTTGTAAATAAGCCAAATTCTTCCATCTTATTTTAGTGGACTGGAGAGTACGACCACTGGTGCTTTACGTAAAGTCATGGGCTCGATTCCACGACATTAACGACGCCTCCAAGATGACGATATCCAGCTACTCTCTCTGCCTCATGGTCATACACTATCTACAGTGTAAGTTTGTACAGAGTATCAGATGATAGGAAGTGAAGGCATTTTAAAATGTGTTATTTTCAAAGCCAAACCCTATGTTGTGGGTACTTATTGGAATCGTCTCAATGAGATTATTCCAATGAGTACCCACAACATAGGGTTTGTTAACAAGGAATAAAATATTGCATTTCAAAAATTCATCATCCTCTCTTATCTGCAGCTTTTAGAAACAAATCTGATTTTATCATTTTGTAAACTAAGTGTGAAAAGAGAGAATATTATGAAAATTAAAATGAAATTGGACGGTGTTATTTGAAGGGAAGCATGCTAGGTATTCCAGGCATCAGAACAACATAGGGGCAGTCAGAGATAGCATAATTGTGTGGAGCATGAAATTATCTAGGGCCAGTAAGGAAGTAAATTTTAGAACTGATACCAAGTTTATCATTCTATTGAGGACACCAGTTTCCAATGAGAGTTATTAGAAATAAAAAGTGTTGGTAAAAATATACTGTCCTGATTAAGAAGTACTAAATGTTCTTATGTGACTGCTGGACAGAAATGATACAGGTTGACCAATTCATTCAATATTTCTTGAATATTTTTATACCTGTTTGTATGAACCACATTAGCCATTGTGATAATGTTAATAACTTAAATATCGAATTTTGAAAAGCCATCAATCCCTCTTATCTGTAACTGATCTTCCTACTGTAACATTATCACTGGTGGTGAACTCAGCCAAAGCGTGGGACGTTTTTTCGCGATCATTGTACTCCATCGGTGTTGTTATAAAATATCGTAACTACGGCTTCGATAAAGCCGTAGTTACGATATTTTATAACAACGCCGATGATTTGTTAATACATATCCAAATCCCAGTCTATTTTTAGAACAAATTCATTGTTATCAGAAAAACTACCCAATCAGATCTTTAAACTCACATTTAACCCATTATCAAACAACAAAATTTTAGCCTAGTCAAAACTGAAAGGTGTTGCAGACGACAATTTCCTTTGAACAAAATTAAACATTTTTTGGTCTTTCGTGGTAAAAAACATTGTGGGAAATGAAGAAATTGCTTGTCACAAGCACTTTTGTCATTTTCCACAATGTTTTCCAAAGCCTTTATTTTGTGGGGTGTCCAAAAGCGTCAATGTGTGGGAAAGGGTTATACGCAATATATATGTACATTGTTGTAGTGAAAAACGTCCATGGCTTTGGCTGAGTTCACCACCAGTGATTATGATATTTTCAGATGGTTGTAATCCACCAGTTCTAGACTCTGTACAAAAACTTTATCCTGTAAGTATGAGATATTTTGTGTCTCTCTATATATATTACCAGAGGACACAATTTTATACAAGTCATTCAAAGATGTTGCAGATGACTTTATGACAAGCAATTTCTTTGTTTTCCACAATGCTTTCAACCCAGAAAGACAAAAGATTGAAAATAACCTTCACTTGATAATGTTGTCTGAAACACCTTTGAAATTGTACAAGTCTAAAATTTTGCTGTCTGGTAATGGGCTTAAGATTTTACAGAATTTTAGCTCATCTTTTTACCAAGTATGGGTTAAGGTTGTGTCATTGGTCATTTACTCTCAGATCATCCACTTTATTCAGCTTAGACAGCCAACTGAGGGAATATATTGGTAGGTCTTTTAATATGGTTGATTGATTGGGGTTAAACACTGTTTTCTTGTGCTATAGTCATATCATGGCGGTTTGAGCATGGATTCCTGTCGTTTCTCATACCAGTACTACCTGGACAATGAACATCTTAACAGAGCCCCCAGCTGCCTGCCCTCTTAGGTTAACAATATCAAACCATTGGTGGGAGACAGTTTTACCCATTATGGCCCTCTTGTTTCAATTTTGATTTGATCTAATTCTTTCAGGAATTGTTTGACTATGGTGATGACATCAGAAACTTACGCATGAATGTACGGATAGAGTTTAAGAGTCAGAATTCATCCAGTATCGGTGACCTGTTCCTAGGCTTTCTACAGTATTACGCAGACTTTGAGTAAGTTTGTTTAGTTAACCCTTTCCCAAATGATAAAATTTTACGGTGTTTCAATATGAAAGCTGCAACAGACGACAAAACGGGTGCTGATAAAGATATGATTTGTGTACAAAATAGCATAGAAAATATTGAGGCTAAAGGAGAAAATGCTGATTATCAGCATTTTCTTCTTTGGCCTCAATGTTTTCCCAAGCCTTTCCAAGAGGAGATGTCAAAACCAGGTCTTGTTTGGGAAAGGGTTAACCAGTCTTATCTTAGGGGTTTGGGTTAAAATACAGGTGCTATGGAATAATAACATATCCCATCTTTGCTTCGAAAACCCTGTAACTACAACTTAAAACAAGCTGTAGTTACAAATTGTTGAAAGAAAAGCCATGATATGTGCAGCCTACTGGAAGACCTTACTCAACATTGTCACTTTGTCCTAACTGTTTCCCAAACAAGATCTAGAATTGACATCCTTGGTAGAAATGGCATGGGAAAAAAATGAGACAACAGAAAAAAATGCTGATCATTAGCATTTCCTCCTTTTTCTTCAATATTTTCTGGGCTATAATGTGTATTAATTTTATGCAGATTTATTTTGATTTTGTCATCTGAAACAGCTTTCAAATTGGACCTTTCTGATTTTGGGACACTTTAGTAGAATACTTTAAATTAAAAACATAACAATTGAATTAAGTTCTACGATATGGAGTTAACAAAGATAAGGTACGAAATCTTTGAAAAAAAATCTCATTTCAACTTGCCAGCTTCAAAGTTGATTGCTTCTCGCCTTATTGTTCCTTTGGTTCTTTTATCATACTCATATACAGCTGCATCTTATATTTTTCAGTTATGATCAAGATGTGTTAAGTGTCCGACTTGGTTGTAAAATTCCATTTCATTTGTTGGTTAACCAGATGCCATTGATTGATCGCAAACAGTGGAAATGTCTCAAAATTGAAGGTAAGACATGCAGTGAGATTAAGAACTTTATAGATAAAATGGGCTAATGTCTTTTTGAAAATCAAAATATATAATCTCTCTTAATGTTCATCAAACCCTATGTTTTGAGTACTCATTGGAATCGTCTTCTCCAGGCCATTCAAATGAGTACCCACAACACAGGGTTTAGAATTGAAATAACAAAGTTAGAATGTCTTTCGCCACTCTTATCTGTTGCTCACGAGATTTATACAGAGTTTCCATTACTATTTTCCTATCTTGAATTTTAGAATGGTCCAGGTTGAAATGTGTTACAAATTAGTGTTGTCTATTGGTGGAATTGATTCAGAGTCTCCAATCCTCTGTAGAATTCAATTAATTTGTAAATTAGTTTTATCACTTTCCCAAACAAGACCTGGTTTTGATGTCCCTAAGATAAAGGGCTTTGGAAAACATTGAGGCAAATGAAGAAAATACTGATAACAAGCATTTTCTCCTTTTTGTCTCAATACTTTTCAGTGTTGTATTGTACACAAATCATGTCTTTATGAAATTCATTTTGTGGTCTGCTGCAGCTTTCAAGTTGGACCACTCTTAAATTCTGCCATTTGGGTGAAGGTTAACCCTTTCCTACACATTGACGCTTTTGGATGCCCCACAAAATAAAGGCTTTGGAAAACATTGTTGAAAATGAAGAAATTGCTTGTGCCAAGCAATTTCTTCATTTTCCTCAATGTTTTCTACCAAGAAAGACAAAAAAATGTTAAATTTTGTTCAATGGAAATTGTCGTCTGCAACACCTGTGAGTTTGGACAAGGCTAAAATTTTGTTGTCTGGTAATAGGTTAAATACTACCAGGTAAACTAGACATTTGTGCAATGTGTCTTAACCCTTTCCCAAACTAGATCTGCATTTGACGTCCTTCATAGATAACAAATTGGGAAAACATTGAGACAAAAGAAGAAAATGCTTATCATCAGCATTTTATCCTTTTGCCTCAATATTTTCTGTGCTGAATTATTCACAAATTTTACCCTAAGTTACATCCAATTTGTCATCTGCAGTGACTTTCAAAATGAACTATCCTACAATTTTGTCGTTTGGGAAAGATTTTGTGGGTAAAAATGTCCATATTCTCTATTTTTCAGAGCCGTTTGACAGAAGCAACACCGCCAGATCTTGCTACGATTCACAGACATTCACGCGCATCGTACGTGTTTTCACAAAAAGTGCAAAAAAACTCAAACAGATACGACATCCAAAATCCATTTTGTCTGTGCCTTTCTAGGTGGAAAATATCAATGCTTTCAACAAAAACCTTGTAAATGCAGCTTGATTTAAGCTGCAGTTACTAGGTTTTTGTTGAAAAGTGATGATATATGTAAAATTGAGTAACAAAAGACTGTGATGGATTGCCTAATCACCGAATTAATATTTTCAGCAAATTCTGCCTTTACCTCTATGTTTTCCAAAACCTTTCCTTTAACCCTTTCCCAAACAAGACCTGGTTTTGAAGTCCCTATTAGAAAAGGCTTGGGAAAACATTGAAACAAAAGAGGAAGCTGCTGATAACCAGCAGTTTCTCCTTTTGTCTCAATATTTTCTTAGCTATATTGTACACAAATCCTTTCTTTTTTAATGTCCATTTTGTCGTCTGCAGTAACTTTCAAATTGGACCACCCTAAAATTTTGTCGTTTGGGAAAGGGTTAAGGGAGGTCAAAACCAGGTCTTGTTTTGGAAAGGGTTATGGTAGTTTATGTTTTAGAAGAAAAAGTAACTAAGGTAAGGATTGTAGGAACAGAAGAAAATGGATATCACATATTTCTTTAGGCAAAAGAAATATGATGCCTTTCTTTATTTTGTGTGCCTCTTGCAAAATAAGAATAAGAAAAATGTTTGAAAAATGTTGAATATGTGATAAATATGAAAAAAAATTGAACTTCTTATTCTTTTGAACAAGGTGATCTTCAGCTCATCTAGAATGGAAATGTAGGTCAAAAAATGTACAATTATGTTCACTTGAAATTGTCATCTGCAACATCTTTGAATTTTGACCAGACTAAAATTTTGCTGTGCTGTATACTAATTGGTTAAGATTACATTGTCTTGAAGAATATTTCATTACATATTATTTGTGACCTGTCAAACTAAAAGTCCATAAAACCAATTTTCAAGAACCAGATCAGACTTAACCCTTTCCCAAACAAGACCTGGCCCCTGTTTCTGGAAAAAACTGAAGTATGTTCTCAGACTCAAATCTGGGCACCATGCTCAAATCACACGAAATCCACATGAACTTCAATTGAATACCAATCAACTTTGATTGGTATTCAATTGAAGTTGAGCATGAACTCATGAGTATTTACCTAAGTTTTTTCGAGAAACCAGGGCCTGGTTTTGACGTCTTTTACAAAGAAGGCTTGGGAAAACATTGAAACAAAGAGAAACTGCTGATAACCTAACCAGCAGTTTCTCCTTTTGTCTCAATATTTTCTGCGCTTTATTTTACACAAATCCAAACCCAATTGGACGACTCCAAAATATTGTCATATTGGAAAGGGTGAACAGGCATCAATTATTATGTTGTATTTGGAAAGTGAACCTATAGTAAGATTGGGAAAGCAGTCAACATCCAGAAAATTACCACAAAAATAAATATTTTGATCCTAGTCAGTCTTTGCACTGCGCGCAGACTGACTAGGGCTGATACTGTTCTCACTTCCCAGAAGGTCCCTTTTTATGCTCCCCGAAGGGAGAGCATATAGTCGCCGCTTTGTCTGTCCGTCCGTCCGTCCGTCCGTCCTGTCCGTCCGTCATTCCGTCCGTCCGTCCGTCCGTCCGAAGTGATTTCTCCATAACCCTTGGGCCAAATCAATTGAAACTTACCATGTGAACTCCCTATGACATAATGCCGATGTACTTTTCCCGGTTTTTGGATTTGAGGCCTTGTCATGGGAAAAGGGGACTTAAGGTAAAATATAGTTTTTCTCTAATTTCTCCTTGTCTAATGGTCAGAATTTGATGAAATTTCATATTTGAGTAGTAAATCAGATGCCCTTGACAATAAACTATGTGAAATTTGGTTATGAAAATTATGTCATGCAAAAAGGGGGCTTAACATACATTTATTGTGACAATGCCTTATTCGGGGAGCATTGTCCGTCTCTGACGGCTCTTGTAGTGTGACAGGTCACATTAAAATTTTTGTTGAAATCATGGAGAAATATGTTTTCATTGTATCAATACTTAAATTACATTAATAATTATTTTGTTAAATGTTTAAGTTTGTTGTTTTTTGGGGGGTATTTTTGGTTCCTCCACAACTGGAGTATGCAGGCAGTGTCTGGGATCCTCATACAAGGTCCAACATCGACAAATTCGAAATGGTGCAACGATGCGCTGCACGCTGGGCCTTGGATGATTATTCCAGACACTCTAGTGTCACATCCATGCTGGAGAAGTTGGGTTGGCAAACACTTGAACGGCGACGATCACATGCCCGCCTTTGCATGTTCTACCGAATTGTTCATGGCCTAGTCGCTGTCCCCATGCCAGATTACATCCATAGAAATACCCGAATGTCCAGGTGCTGCCACCCAGAGAGCTTCAGACAGATCCACACAAGGGTAGATTGTTACAAATACTCCTTCTTTCCTGTCGCCATTGTTCAATGGAATGCTCTGCCACCGGATGTTGTGCTGGCAGGGGACTTGAACCATTTCAAGTCCTCTGTCAGCACAATCTCACACCACAAACCTTAAGCACTTCTTCTGTGTGTTTTTATCATTTTAGCTTTTCACCCTCTTTTTAACCCACCCATTACCCATCATTCATGGTCATCATCTTTTAGCTCTTTTACTTTTTCTCACTCTTTAAACTAGGCACAGACGCGCAACTGCTCAAAGTTACCCGTGAGGATGTGCAGCAGTATATAGAGATAGATAGATAGTATTTCCATTTAAGTTATAGAACATTATAGTCATGTATGTCTCGATGGTTTTGGAGTAGTATTGCACTTGAAATCTTTATCTGTAAAAAAAATGAGGTAGAATAGAGAAAAAGAGCCCTTGACATATTATCAGAAGGGAACATTTTGGACTGGTCCAATATCAAAGATGTTGCAGATAACACTTTTGAAGGAATGAAATTTTATATTTTTTGGTCTTTCTTGGTAGAAAACGTTGTGACAAGCAATTTCTTCATTTCCCAAAATCTTTTCTTCCCCAAAAGACCAAAATCATAAAGTTTTATTCACTTGAAATTGTCGTCTGCAACATCTTTGAATTTCGACTAGTGTAAATATTTTCAGTTTGGTAATGGTTAAGTGCGTCAAAAGGCGTCACTATGTGGGAATGGGCTAAAGCATTTGAGATAACCAACTTTCAAGATCCTAAGTGAAGGTTGATCTGAACCCATGGTGCTCTCATAGTCATGGTGAAACTCTTAGAGGACAGCATGGAACTTGACTATGCATATTATTCATGTTGTTCTCTCATGCTTTAAGGGCCCCCTTTCCGAGGTCCTGTCTCAATGTAGGTAACATCCTTTCAGAAACAAGCTCTTCAACTCAGGTTAATTCTCAAGGAAGTGTCCTCGGACCACTTTTATTTACTATTTATATCAACGACCTGCCAGACTGTACTGAAAACGTCACCAAACTATTTGCTGATGATACAAAGATATATGCAACTGTAAATACTGATGAAGACCAAGCAAAACTACAGGACGACTTAAACAATCTGGAAAACTGGTCCAATAAATGGTCTATAAAACTCAATGAAGATAAATGTAAACATTTAAAGTTGGGGAAGAGTCGAGATACACAGTACATGTTGTCAGGTTGTAATATAAAGGAAGACACAGCAGAAAAAGACCTTGGGATCCACATTGATAACAAGTTGACATTCAGCCCACATATTGACACAAAGGTTAAAACTGCAAATAAGATGTTGGGACTCGTTAAGAGAACTTTCAGTTACATAGACAAA
The DNA here is from genome assembly GCA_963680895.1 of Fragum sueziense. Lineage (NCBI taxonomy): Eukaryota > Metazoa > Mollusca > Bivalvia > Cardiida > Cardiidae > Fragum > Fragum sueziense. The sequence goes on along the minus strand of OY804598.1, from coordinate 21,988,033 downwards.
AATTTGTTTCTGATATTGTACAAAAGCCTGATTCGACAAAAATTCGTTTCTGATATTGTACAAAAGCCTGATTCGACCACACCTGGAATATGGCTCAAATGTTTGGTCAACTTGCTACAAAAAGGAACAAGCGAAATTAGAGAACATTCAAAGAAGAGCAACCAAAATCTTACCACACCTTAAAGATCTAAGCTATAGCAGCCGCCTTAGAAATCTTGGATTACCAACTTTACAATACAGAAGAGAGAGATCGGATCTAATACAAGTCTACAAAATAATGAATGGAATAGATAAAACCCATAAAAACAAATTGTTTCCAACTTTACAAACACCAGATGTCACAAACATAGAACACACAAAGGCTTCTCTAAAACAAACTTAGGAAAGTTTAATTTCACGCAAAGAGTTGTCAACTTGTGGAACAGATTGCCTGAGGATGTTGTAAATATTACAAGTGTTAAAAGTTTAATGTGCATTGAATAAGTTTCTGAAAAATAACCCGGTTAAGTTCTCACCCGATTGTTATAGACCGGAGGCGGGTACATCAAGAGGACAGAACCATACAGAAAAGGACCAGAGAGGCAACAGCCTATAAGAGGTCTCGACACACAAGTAACAAGTAAGTGGATCACTCTAAGATTCTTTCAATTGTGAAAGAAGAAGACTGTCCAAATTGAATTATTACATACTATGATTGTTGATATTTATTATTAAGGGAACCTCAAGGTTTTAGCACAAGACGGTAAGTAATTCGTTGCGATTAGAGCCGTAGAATTGCATTGCCAAAATGTAGCCGCATAATAAACCATAGTGATAAACCACGCCCCCCTTTTGACACTTGGTGGGAAATAGCGATTGCCAGAACAACAACAACAGAACACACGACAGTGTGTCATATTTACGAAATTCAGCAAAATGAGACTTCAAGACGTAGTTTATTGTATAAGTATTGTCGTTTTGACACTTGCATTAAGTTCACATTCTTCAACCTTAACTCCTAAATCCCCAACGGAGACAAAATCAGGTCAAACTACGACGTCAACATCAAAACAAACAAATGCTCAACCACAGAAATCACCCACGACACAAATATCGAACAATCAGGCAACATCAACTAACGTAACAACTCCGTTATTGAATGGGACATTGCCAGATTCGTGGTATGGACACAACAAGGGAATGCTCCAGCGAACGGTGTATGTTGTTCTTGGTATTACAGCCATTGTGATCATCTATTTTGGGGTTAGAGCGTGGAGGTAAGGGTTGCTTAAGGCTTTTACAATCTCTATTTACTGCGAAATCATGTTTTAATCCTTTTCCAAACGACAACATTTTAGGGTGATCCACTTCTAACACTGCCACAATAGACAAAATGGAAGTTATTAGATGAAATTTCAGTAAAATATGGCTTAGAAAATATTGAGACAAAAGGAGAAAGTGCTGTTTATCATCAGTTTCTTTTGTTTCAATGTTTTCCCAAACCTTGTCTATCAGGGACGTCAAAACCAGGTCAGGGTGCCCACTGGTCAGGGAAAAGTCAGGGAAATTTGCATTTTCTTCAAGGTCAGGGAAATGTCAGGGAATTTTGTAAAATGGTCAGGGAAATCTGAAAATCTTAAATAGTCAGGGAAAAGTCAGGGAATTTTGAAATTTTCTTTTGTTCAAACAAAACAAATAGAAGAAGATGAAATAAAGTAAAACAGATAATCATAGGTTTGGCATTTTTCAGGTTTTAATTAACAAACCAGTTGTTCTTTTATACATTACTCTGCACTAATCAATTTAATGTTGAATTAAGACTTAACATTTGAAATATATCTTCTATCGAAATCTAATGCTCTTAGGGCTAAATCTGTAAGGAAGAGGAAAGAAGCTGACAGTGAAGAATATTGAACATCTTCAGAGGAGGTTGAAGAAATATAATATATGGTGTGGTATACATGTGTATTAATACTTGCACAGCTTCAAGGACTCTGCACCATTTGGTTTTAATTGCTTTTGAGTTTGATGATGAATGTAATATGATTTAGGTCAAATATACCATCTCCTTCCAAATAACTTAGATATTACCATTGTCTTCTTTCAAGTGACATTTTGATGTCAAGTGAATAAGGTCAAATATGCCATCTCCTTTCAAAAGATAAATGTGAAAGACTATCAGTGCAGGAAATTTCGATTGGAATGTATTTAGATTAGTAAGGGCCTTCTCAATCGGTCAGTTAACATTTAAAATGGAAAAGGTTAGAGTGGAAGCAAATTTGTCCTTTAAACACCTTTAAGAATGATGCTCAAAGAGAGCTGTTAGAAACAGTTTAAGTAAGACTCAGACTGAAGCAGTATTTCTCATTTTCTGTTATGTATTGAGGTGTTCATTTCAAAGTTCTAGTCATAACTTCAACCATAAGTATTAACCCATGTAAGTTCAACCATCACATTTGAATTGTTATTGTAAGAAATCTTCATAAAAAGCGGATTGATCGGACAACTTTAGGGGGAGAATGAGGTCGTTTCGCGCGAAATAGGTCAGGGAAAAATGAATTTTGGTCAGGGAAAAGTCAGTGAAAAGTCAGGGAATTTCATTCCAGATGAAGGGTGGGCACCCTGCAGGTCTTGTTTGGGATAGGGTTTCAATTACATCTTTGACTTTATCAAAGGAAGTCATAATCTTTTTAGAATTAGGAACAGGGTTCGACATTAACTTTTTTTATCATTAGACCAGTGGTCTAGTTGCTCATGATCTTTACTAGACCACCAGTGAAGTCTGCTAGACCAAAAAAAATAAGGTCACCTATTGTTCGCTGAGTTACGGAACCAGCCGAGATGAGACGAATGACATGACCTAGTTCAAATAGATATGCACACTTGATTGATACCGATTTGTAAGCTAGGAAGCTAAATAAATCAACAAACTGGGTGACAAATTTCAATTCCAGGCCTAAATGCGTAATCGGGGTCAAAACCCGGCTCAAAATCGGACAGGCATCTATAAAATAACAGCCCTTCTAATCTAGTTTCGCTTTCTATCGCGACTGCGCATGTCTGTTGACTACTAAATTTCCTGTTCCGATCTATCATTCTGTGAGTTACGGAAACGGCCGAGATAAGACGAATAAAAATGACACGGTGGCTGTGCATGGTCGTTCAATACCGATATGTAAGCTAGGAAGCTAAATAAATTGACAAAACTGGGTTAGAAAGTTGAATTGCCGGCCCAAACGCTTGCACTGTGTCGAAAATCGGGTCAAAGTTGAACAGACCGACCTTTCTAGTCTAGTTTTGCTTTCTATCGCGACTGTGCATGTCTGTTTTCAACTAGATTTCCTGTTTATTGGAATTCTACTTTCATTTTGTTCTCGCCGATTACTTGCGACTTTAATGGACATGGACTATCGTGATTTGTGATCAGGCAAGACTGAAGCAATGAATGGCAAATTTATGTGAATTGAATTGTAATCATCAAGATTTTTTACTAGACCAGTCGGGCAAGCTTAACATGGATTTTACTAGCCCGAACGGACAATTTACTTGACAATGTCGTTCGGACGTGCCTTAATGTCGAACCCTGAGGAAGAGTATTGTTGATGTCAAATCAATGTTTATTTTGTTGCCTGCAACAGCTTTGAAATTGGAACAGTCTGTGTTTTTATAGTTTGGGTTTATTATTTGTGTTATATTACAGGACAAGAAGAAGATCTAGCAAGACTCGTAAATACGGTCTGATATCGACTGGTGCTGACTTGGAGATGGAGCCACTGGAAAGTCATATGGACGACGACGAAGACGACATGACAGTGTTTGAACAAAATGGACGACGGAAATGATCATAGATACTCTAGGTTTTGGTGGTAAGAATGTAGATATGTTTTGGATATGACTTAAATTAATTTCTATCAATGAATCAATCAACAATTTGTCTAATATTAATAAGTCCTTGTTTTGATGTCCGTAAATGATCAATAAATAAATTGAAATAACTTAAATTATCAATAATATTTTTTTTTCTGTACAAGGCCCTGTTTTTTGCTTTTAATTGCCTTAAACAGGAAAAGCTTTCAACCAGCATTTTCTCAAGCTTCTGCCCCAATTGATATGTGAAAAATCAAAATATCAAAGAGCGTATTTACATCAGAGAAGACTCGGATTAGAATAAGAACCCTTTCCAAAACAAGACCTGGTTTTTGACACTCCTAAATTAAAAGTCTAATACTAAATGCTTGGGAAAACATTGAGGCCAAAGAAGAAAATGCTGATAATAAAACATTGAGGTAAAAGAAGAAAATGCTGATAATCAGCATTTTCTCCTTTTGTCTCAATACTTTCTCTGCTGTAGCGTACATAGATCTATGCTATCTTTATCAGTATCAATTTTGTCTCTTGCAGCAGCAGCAGCTTTTAACCCTTTCCCAAACTGCAAAATTTTAGGGTGCTCCCCTTCAAAAACTGCAGCAAATGACAAGATAGATGCTATTAAAGATAGGAATTGTGTAAAATATGGCACAGAAAATATTGGGACAAAAGGAGAAACTGCTGGTTATCAGCAGTTTCTTCTTTTGTTTCAATGTTTTCCCAAAACTTTTCAATTAGGGACGTGAAAACTAGGTCTTGTTTGGGAAAGGGTTAAATTGTACCACCCAGAGTTTTGACCGTTTGGGAAAGGGTTAAACTTACCATTTTATCTGTTTAATCTATTGTAGGTGCTATAAAGATCTGGTAGGAGAAACAAGTTGGAAGTTACGGCGCCTCACGTAGTACGGGGTATAACCTCAATTAGTGCAATATGTAATCAGTTAATTAGAATATTGATCAAATAATCATTATGATTTGTCAAAGAGATGATATAGGCACAATCACATGTAGGTTAAACGTTTATAGCTTCAGTTACCAAAATGTCTTAGACTTGATTTCTCAAATGATATTGATAAGGTGGCTTTTGAATTCATTTTTTAACCATTTCCTAAACGGCAAAATTTTAGAATGGTCCAATTTGAAAGCTGCTGCAGACAACAGAATCAATGTTACCAAGATGAAGTGCAGAAAAAATGAATGCTGACGCATGGAAAATATTGAGGCAAAAAGGAGAATGATAAACAGCATTTTCTTCTTTTGCCTCAATGTTTTCCCAAGCCTATTCTATTAGGGACGTCAAAATCAGGTCTTGTTTGGGAAAGGATTAAGGGAAAAAAGTACACAGTGCCGTGAGATTTTTTTTTTAATAATTTGGGAAAATATTTGGGAAAAAATTGAAGCAAGAAATTACTGATGATCAGTTATTTCTTGTTTCCTTCAATATTTTCTTTGCTATAAAAACATATTTTCTACTTCTGATGTGAATTATTTCGTTGTTTGTCAAAATTCGACCTCCTTGAATTTTTGTTGTTTTGGAAAAGATAAAAGAGTATTGGTGTTTAACCCTTCTCATACTGTTCCACCAATTTACTGTTGTGATCAAAGCTTTGGCAGGCAGTATAGGCTAAAATCAGCCTGCACAGATGTTCAATCTGATCTGAATCTACACTGCCTACTCAATTATTGTGGCAAAAAGTTAAGATAACGTTATTGAAATGTCTCTTAAGGGGGAATGCTCCAGTTTTTCGGAACACTCGGTCATTACCGTAGAAAATTAAATGTTTCGTACCAATATGTTTCGCTACCATATTTTCAATAATATAACACATCATTTCTATTTACCATTTTCGACCGTAAAAGTGTATTTATAATGCGAAACTGATTTTCTCAAGATGGAAATCGATTATTTAGAGCAAGACAGTCGTAAGTGTGTATGCAGTTACCACTGTTTTGCGTCATTTTATTCATGTGTAGCTGATAAAAATTGCTGTAATTTACTAAAAAGTACGCTGACCTATACATTTTCTTTTTGAAGTATTACCAGAACATGTTGCTTAATACAATGAGTGAGTTTGATCAAATTCTATTATGTAGAACTTGAAATATTTCCTAAAATATGCAAATTTTGACATAAAACACTCCAGCTTCGTTGATCTAACCGAACAAGTGAGCATGCTATTTTATACATTTACCCGTTTATAATAGCGCATACTTTGGGTTTTCCGTTCTTATCAAATGTAAGACTTTACTTTAAATCCGTTTTCGGGACTACAAGATGAATATACAGCATTTTATTAGCATTTTAGTGACCTTGGACTGGTCAAGAAATTGTGCATTTTTTTCGCTGTAGGGGTATGTGATACGAATGCCTATAAAATTCAAACAATATCGCTGACCATCCATTTTTATTTTATTTTTCAATTGGTAATAACATGTAATTTCAACATACAAAATATAAATAAATTCTATTATTGGGAAAAAATTTAGGAAACTGGAGCATTCCCCCTTAAATTGGTAGTTTGTTTGAACCAAAATTTAAATTCAGCAGGACAAGGGTTAACAAACATATTGTTTGATATTTGAAATCCATCACTTTTCATTATGTTGTCTCTAATTTTGATAATGAAGTCTAAAAATAACTTCATACAAAGTTAAATTTATTGATCATAGGCCTAGATTATTTTGAACACAAATTTTGTTTATTTCCTTTTAACTCTTTCCCAAACAAGACCTGGTTTTGACATCCCGTATAGAAAAGGCTTGGGAAAACATTGAAACAAAAGAAGAAACTGCTGATAACCAGCAGTTTCTCCTTTTGTCTCAATATTTACTGTGCTATATTATACATAAATCATATCTTTAACAACATCTATTCTGTTGTTTTCAGCAGCTTTCATATAGGAAAAGTCCAAATTTTGGCCATTTGGGAAAGGGTTAAGCAAGTAGTTTCCACAATTAGTCCTTAAGTGCCTATACATGTATATTCATATAACCATGCATTACATTTTGCTCATGTAGAATTTAATTCTTGTCATGTTGTCGCAGATCATCCTGTTAATCCTTTCCCAAACAAGACCTGGCCCCAGTTTCTCGAAAAAACTTAAGTACTTTCTCATGCTCAAATCTGAGCACCGTGCTCAAATTGCACGAAATCCACGTGAACTTCAATCGAATACCCTTCGACGTTGAGGAGTATCCCTTTGAAGTTGAGCATGTTCTCATGAGAATATACTTAAGTTTTTTCGAGAAATCGGGGCCTGGTTTTGACTTCCCTATTATAAAAGGTTTGGAAAAACATTAAAACAAAAGAAGAAACTGCTGATAACCAGCAGTTTCTCCTTTTTGTCTCAATATTTTCTGTGCTATATTATACACAAATTCTATCTTTAATAATTTCCATTTTGCCATTTGTGGCAGTTTTTGATGTGGATCACTCTAAAATTGTGTCGTTTGGGAAAGGGTTAATTCTAAACCTTACTCAAACTTGAACTGTTAAGATGCTACATATGATAAAATTGATGCTGATAAAGAAAGAATTTGTGTACAATATTACTAAGTACAGAAATCATTGAGGCAAAAAGAGGAAAAATGCAGGTTCTCAGAAATTCCTTCTTTTGTCTCAATGTTTTCCCAAATCTTCCCTAGTTAATGACAATAAGGGAAAGGGTTAAGAGATGGCATAGACTAAGATCAGCCTGCACATATCTTTTCAAGTCTGACAATATTTCATTCTGTCTGCTGATGCAATTTCTGTATGACAAGAGTAAAGATTCCAATTGGCAACCCACAATTATTTTTGCCCATAGCAAACTCATGGCATAATAAACTGGCTTCAAGCTCATTAACCCTTTCCCAAACCGCAAAATTTTAGGGTGATCTATTTCGAAAACTGCCACACAAGACAAAATGAAAGTTATTAAAGATAGAATATGTGTAAAATATGGCATAGAAAATATTTAGACAAAAGGAGAAACTGCTGGTTATCAGCAGTTTCTTCTTTTGTTTCAATGTTTTCTCTAGCCTTTTCTATTAGGGACGTCAAAACCAGTTCTTGTTAGGGAAAGGGTTAAAAAAGGCCAACATTTTATAGTCAACCCCTAATGAGTCATGTAACATCGGAACTGTTCATGCATCATCGTAGAGATTAGTAACATATCTGATCTATACTGACTAGTTACGAGTTGGAAAAATTCAACATTTCCGCCGTCGAATGAAGATTTAAATGGAGGTCACAATGCAGGGTCCTTTTTGTGCAAAACAATACTTCTTTTGGAGCATTATTTATTTCCATGTAAATGTTGTATTATTGCTCATTACTGCACAGTGACACCTTTTGACTCCCTCACAGTAAAAGACTTGGGAAAACATTGTGGAAAATGAAGAAATTGCTTGTCACAAGCAATTTCTTCATTTTCTACTATGTTTTCTAACCTGAAAAGTCAAGATTTTTAAGATTTCTTCAACTTGAAAAAGTTGTCTGCAACACTTCAAAAATTTTGATGTCTGGTAATGGCTTAACCCATTACCACACAGTGGCTCTTTTTGACTCCCCACACAAGATTAAGGCTTTGGAAAACATTATGGAAAATGAAGAAATTGCTTGTGACAAGCAATTTCTTCCATTTCCCACAATATTTTCTTGACATAAAGACAAAAAATGTAAAAAATCATTTAGTTTTAATTGTCGTCTGCAACATCTTTGAATTTGGGGGGAGTCAAAAATTTTGCCATTTGGTCATGGGTTAATGCATTACTTGTATGGAATGCTCATTGTTGTTAGTTACCGGTATGTTTGAAGATTTGATATAGTGCAGAAAATATTGAGGCAAAAGGAGAAAATGATGGTTCAGCATTTTCTTCTTTTGCCTTAATGTTTTTAGGAACCTTTCAGTTAGGCCACTTTCAAGGTGCATTAACCCATTACCAAACTACAAAATTTTGGACTGTTCCAATTTGAGAGGTGTTGCAGACGACAATTTCAAGCGCTTGGAATTTTACATTTTTAGGCGTTTTTGTTTAGAAAACATCGTGGGAAATGAAGAAATTGCTTGTCACAAGCAATTTCTTCATTTTCCACAATGTTTTCCAAAGCATTTTTTTCTTAGGGGCATCAAAAGGTGTCAATGTTTGGTAATGGGTTAAAGAATGCCATTACATTATGTATTTGGGAAAGGGTTATGAATGTGACATGAGATTGCTTTGATCTGTATTAATCCCTTACCAAACAACAACAGGGTTCTCCGCAGAATATTTTGAAGCCGTAGTGGCATTCGTAATCCTTGCGACACATGGTGTTCATGCAAATAATTGTGAATAAAAACATAATGGGAAAAGAAGAAATTGCTCAATTTGAGCAATTTCTTCTTTTCCCATAATGTTTTTATACAGAATTAGTAGTTTTTAGTTTAAAAGAATGCCCCATTAATCAGTTTTTGACATGAAATATCTCTAAATGTCTCTCTTGGTGACCATTTTGAAGAAAATAAGCTGTGGGGTACTTTTGAAGCTGTAGTGGCATTACACTGATTTTCATTAAGCTGCAGTGGGGCCGATACAGCTTATTGGGCTGGGGAGAACACTGAACAAGATTTTAGGGTGTTCTGATTCGAAAGCTTCTGCAGACGACAAAATGAAGGTTGGTAAAGAAAAAATTTGTGTCCAATTTAGCCTAGAAAATATTGAGGCAAAAGGAGAAAATGTTGATTATCATTTGTTTTCCTAGTCTTTTCTATTAGGGACGTCAAAACCAGGCCCCGGTTTCTCGAAAAAACTTAAGTATATTCTCATGAGAACATGCTCAACTTCAAAAGGGATACTCTCCAATGTTGAAGGGTATTCGATTGAAGTTCACTTGGTTTTGTGCAATTTGAGCACGGTGCTCAGATTTGAGCATGAGAACATACTTAAGTTTTTTCGAGAAACCTGGGCCAGGTCTTGTATGGGAAGGGGACAGATGTAGCTCTGTACCTGAAAAACTGCACATGTCTCTACATTTAACACCTGTTACCTATGGAGCTGTCAAATTAACTGCAAACGTTTAGACCTTTCCAACTTTGAAGCTGCTGCAGGCAACAAAATTGATGTTGATAAAGATAGGATTTGTGTACAAAATAAAATAGAAAATATTGCGGCAAAAAGAGAAAATGCTTGGTACCACTGCCAAGACATGAGAAAACATCGAGTCCATTGAGTCACCCAGTCTGTGTGACTCAACGTTTTCTCATGCCTTTTTTGTCAGGTACATTAAAAGCAGGTCTTGTTTGGTAAAGGAATAGGCAATTTCTGCAAAACATTACCAAGTCTATATCATCATTATAATTGTATACAGTTATTTTTCTGTTGCTTAATAGTTTCATCAAATGTAATCTGAAAATGCTCATGTATATTTTATTATTATTAATTGTATGTTTGTAAGTTTTAAATAAGAACTCTGTATAAATATAGGTTTCAAGGATCAAGTTAATAACAAAAGAGTTAAGTGCTATTGTTAGTGCAAAAGTGGTCTTTTTCCATATGAATGAGTGATGTAAAATTGTAAATCCAAGATGAAAGTAAGTCCATGTGAATATATTTTTATTTACAGTTCGATTTGCAGACATTGAAATAGATCTCTAGTTCTTATTGATATGTATAAATTTTCTAAAGCCTCTCACACAACCTTTTGTGCGTCCTTCTAAATCATACATCTTCAGAGATTTTTAAAAATCTCTGAACATGCATGATTTATAAGGACACGCGAATGGTTGTAAGAAGCTGTTGCATGCTCCTGGCTTTCTAAAAAATACAGAATGGTCAGGTCAATTCTTTGCTACATCCATTCTGTGTCATGTTTGCGTCCATCAAAAAAGTATTTTGCATGTGCATGTAACGCACAACTAGGCCTAAATTTTAGACACAAACCGCTAGCAGGAGCATGTACGACTGGATGTAAGAGTAGCGTAAGCTCTTGAGTATGAATTGCTGAATGTGCGAATAGTTTGCTTAATACCTAATGAGCGGGTCAGCGGAAAACTATAATAATTGTTAGTGCATTCAAATTTACATGTATTTACCCTTTCCCAAACGACAAAATTTTAGGGTGGTCTAATTTGAAAGCTGATGCAGACAACAAAATGAATGTTAATCAAGGTTGAATTTGTGTACGATAGAGCTCAGAAAATATTGAGGCACAAGGAGAAAGTGCTGGTTATCAGCACTTCCTTCTTTTGCCTCAATGTTTTCCCAAGCCTATTCTATTAGGGACGTCAAAACCAGGTCTTGTTTGGGAAAGAGTTAATTAAAACAATTTTATGCTGAATGGTTTTCCAGATTACGTCTCGTGTTGATAGATTGACCTTAAAACTTGCAACATTCCTTTAGTGTGCTTTAATGATAATAGTCACGTTATTTTTACAAGTTTGACCATTCATCACATAGTATTAGATTTTGACCATTCAGAAAGAGAGGTGCATAGTCTAGATTTCAGCTTTAACCCATTTCCATACAGTGACGCTGTTTTGATGCCAGTGAAAGAAAAAGGATTGGGAAAACATTGTAGAAAATGAAGAAATGGCTTGTGACAAGCAATTTCTTCATTATCCACAATGTTTTCTTACCCAAAAATGCAAAGATTTTAAGAATTTCACCAATTTGAAATTGTCATCAGTAACAGCTTTCAAATTGGAAGTGCGTAATTTTGTGTGTGGTGATGGGTTAAAGTGGCAGATAGATGTGTACATATAGATAGGACTGTTAGTCCCACTCCATGCTGCTTGCAAAAGCCAGAATATTCCATGTTCAGCTTAACCCTTTACCAAAGGAGAACCTGTTTTGACGTCCCAAATAGAAAGGTATTGAGAAATCATTGAGGCAAAAGGAGAAATTGCTGATAATCAGCAATTTCTCCATTTGTCTCAATATTTTCTATGCTATAAACTGACACGATTTAAAAACGCAAAACACGTTTTCATTAACCATTCCTTTCCTATTGTCTCGATCGGCACCATATTTGGGGACATGTATGAGACAATGTATACGCTTCACGCCCCAGCAATTTTGACGTGTTTTCTGTAAACTATCCGGACATCTGAACCGCCCATCACTAAATGCTCGTGCGTCTCGTGCATTCAGACCACGTGTTAAATCACTAAGATTTTTTGTGTACAAATTGTCACTTTGATTTACTTATTGAAAACATACGAGAACAACGAAAGAAAATTGTGTATAAAATGCTGAGGCTTACTTTGCGAAAAAGGAACCGAGTTTTTTGGCTTTTGGTTTGCCGTGTTTCGCAAATGAAGGTAGCTAGGCGCTTTAATGTTGCCGAATCGACGGTTCCAAGGTTTATGAGACGTGTTAACGACACAGGAAGATTTACAGACCACCCACGTCCCAGTCAGCTGCGTGTAACAACTGTACGTCAACATAATTGTATACGTCAACGTCACTAACGCAACAAATTTGTGACGGCTCAGTCTACAGCAAATTCTATGGTTGGTAATCGCGGGCGGCCTATACATCGTGACATGGTGATAAATCGCCTGTGAAAACACTGGGTTCGCTGTCGTCGACGTTCAATGCCAGGCTCTTGACACACCGTGCATTTTGGCATAGTCTGACGTCCATTCAGGCATTATTCGTGGCTTTAAAGGTCATTTTCTGTCCTGTTATGTTAACAATTGTAACATATACAATTTTACATGCCTATACATCGGTTTTGTAAGATGCAGGAGATACCATTTGTAAAAGTACTATTTTGCGTTTTTAAATCGTGTCAGTTTATGTTACATAAATCCTTTCCTAATATATACCCATCTATTGCCTATAGTAGCTTTTGAAATTGGAATGCCTTAGGATTTTGAAGGGCGGAGGTGGTGCAGTGGTAACGCGCTGGACTTGAAACACAGGGGTCGCTGGTTTGATCCCCCGCTTCTCCAGTCTTTCGGATGAGACTTTAAACCGAGGTCCCGTCTCCATATGACCTTAGCTGTTGAGTGGGACGTAAAACTCCATACAAACCCAAAGCCTTAGGATTTTGCTGTTTGGAAAAGGGTTAATCTAGTATTATTTTTGTTGTAAATTAGTATTTGACATACGCAACCTAGTTACACCATTTATAAGTGAACTGGCACCTATATAACCCTCTTCTTACATGGTCAATTGGTGCAAATGTTTTCATTGAAATCCATGTTTTAGTCTTGTGCTGTTTTCATCCATTAACATTATCAATATTAATGATAATTGTATGATTAAGTCTCATAGAATAAATCTTTTTACATGTACATGTAGAATCTTCTGATGTTTTAACCCATGACCTCACAACCTTTCTTACAACCCATTGTGTTTCTTTAAAAATTTTGCGTTTTAAGAGATTTTTAAAAATCTCTGAAGACGCACAATTTATAAGGACTCACAACAGCTAAACTCATTCCCACATAGTGACACTTTATGATGTCCCTAAAGATAAAGTCTTTGGAAAGCATTGGTGAAATTGATGAAATTCCTTGTGACAAACAATTTCTTCATTTTCCACAATGTTTTCTAAATGGATATAATGTCTGCAACATCTTTGAATTCGGAAAAGTCTAAAATTTTGCCGTCTGGTAATGGGTTAACATACTTTATTTATGTTGTAGATCTACCGTTAGATTGTTTTGTTTTGGGATGTCTGGTATTTTTGTTGATGTTTCATTTATCATTATTCATGTAAATTATACACTTGACTTTAAATTTTGAAAATTAATTATATATGTTTAATGATACAGAGTTTCCTGTGTATTTATTTCATTGTTCCTTGTTTTTTGCCTTCGGAGCTACTTGGATCTTATCTGTTCTCAAGATCTCTTGAACGTAATACAGAGGCCGCCATGAACAAATTTTGCACAAATTACTCTGCAAGCACAAGAAAGAAAGCAGACCAAACTATAAGACTAGAGTCTACGTCAGAAAAATATTTGAAACAAACAAATGTTCAAAAGATAATTTTATCCTCGTAATTGTGATAAAGTCAAATATTTTTTTATGTGGTTTGCCGATTATTTACAATTATATATTTCACTTGAATGATAACGTTTTCGATAAGATTGTTTTGATGACATCATTTACCCATGTTTACTTTCACATTCAATATGGGGGCCTCTGTATTACACCCAAGGTATGTTGCAGACAGCCTGGAGTGTCGCGATTCTTGTTTCTGCTTACATGGCATCCATAGGTCGATTTAATGTTAATACAGTAGTAGTTGGATGTACAACATGTTTGTTGCTGGTTCAATCCATGCCGCTCCTGTCATTCAGATATGATTTTTACCTTTTTCCAAACAGCCAGATTACAGTTCCAAATAGTTTGAAATTGAATAAGTTGCAGACAACATTTTCAAGATGATGAAATGTTAACCCTTCTCATGTTCACGTCAATTTACTGTTTTGACCACAGCTTTGGCAGGCAGTATAGACTAAAATCAGCCTGCACAGACATGCAGTCTGATCTTAGTCTACACTGCCTGCTTTCTACTCCATCATTGTAGCGAAAACCTGGGCTAATGTCTCTCAAATTGGTAGTTTGTTTGAAACAAAACTTAAGTCAGCAGGACAAGGGTTAAGATAATAATACTTTCTCGCGAAAATATTTTATGTAAAATGAAGAAATTGCTTGTGAGTTTTGACAATCCATTTCTCCACATTTCACATTTTGCTTGCGATTAATCAAAAGGTGTCACTGTTTGGGAATGGGTGAAACCAAGGTCTGATCACAATGACTTAAAATGGGGAGTTGGACATATAACTTGAACCAAACTGCCAACATGGCCAGGCCTTTATAATAATGGTGATATGTTTACATTGGACATTTTTAGACTAGTCCAAATTGATAAAGGCTGCGGCCATAGCTCAGTTGGTTACACATATGCCTTTCACTCGAGAGGGCTGGGGTTCAATCCCTGCCCGTGGCAAAAATCTTTTTTGATGAAATTGTCTCCCACCAATGGTTTGATATCATTATCCTATGTAGGCAAGCAGCTGGGGGCTCGATGAGGTGTTGTGGTAGTGCTGGTATGAGAAACGACAAGAACTCATGGTCAGGTGCTCTAGTCATCTGCATAAACCTTTGACTTAGGAACACTCTTGCAGTTGAGACTTTAAACCAAGGTCCCGTCTCCATATGACCTGAGCTGTGGAGTGGGTCGTAAAACTCCATTCAATTTACTATGTAACAACCCAAATGTTGTTGTCTGAGAAATAAAATAACACCACAAAATGAGGCAAATTTGGTTCTTTCTATTTAATTATTTCATCTATTCAATATTTAAAACTCTATCCTGAACAATGACTCATTTTGATGACTAATAGAATATTTTCTACTTTTGCTTCAAAATTTTCTTTGCAAAATTGCACACAAATCATATGTTTATTCATATCCATTTTGTTGTCTGCAGCAGATGTAAAATTGGAACAGTCTTCATTGTTGCCATATGGGTCTAAAGGGTACATGACAAGGAAAACAAGAGGCCCAGAGGGCCCTATCAGTCACCTGAATTATAAAATGAGCAGAAAAAATGTGGATTTACAGATTAATGATGTACCCCCCCCCATCCTACAACCCCCCCCCCCCCCCCCCCAGCATGGCCATTTTAACACAGATTTCTTTTTTATGTACAATCTTTGTAGTCTTTGCCATAAAGACTCTAAATACCAAAAGTGAATCCAACCCAACAACCGATTCATGAAAAGAAGAATTTTTAAGATATACATGTACCCTATTTACTGCCTCTTTGGCCCCTTATGGGGTCCCAAGGGGGGATAACTCAATGAGTTGTACAAACTGAAGCAGCTTCACATGGAAATATTTCCTGCCAAGTTTGGTTGAAATCAGTCCAATGGTTCTCAAGATGTCGAAAATGTGGGGCACCAAGGGGAGATAACTCCCTGATTTGTACAAATCTTAAGCAGCCTCGCATGGAGATATTCCCTGCCAAGTTTGGTTGAAATCCATCCAATGGTTCTTAAGAAGATGTTGAAAATGTTAAAAGTACTAATAATGCGACCCCCAACCCCCAGCACGGCCATTTCTTGACGGATTTTTTTCTTTTGTACAAACTTTGTAGTCCTTGCCCTAAAGACTAAATATCAAATGTGAATCCAATCCAACAACTGGTTCATGAGAAGAAGATTTTTTAAGATATACCCTATATACCCCCTTTTTGGCCCCTTAAGTAATGGGGCCCCAAGGGGAGATAACTCGGTGATTTATAGAAATCTGAAGCGGCTTCCCATGGGGATGCTTCCTGCCGAGTTTGGTTGAAATCTGTCCATTATAGTTCTCAAGAAGAAGTCGAAAATGTTAAAGTTAACGAACGACACATGACAAGAGACGAAACACGGTCAGGTGACCTAAAAACTGGACACAAAATAGGAAAAGGAAAACATTGTTGTATAGTACTCTTCAGTTTTACTCACAATATTTTAACTCTCACATTTAACACTTTCCTTTGTTTCAGGCGTCTCTAATAATAACCATTTTCTTCTTTTCCTTAAATATTTTGTGTTCTACTATGTACACACATTCAAACTATCAACGCTCATTTTGTCATCTTAAGCATCTTTCAAATTGGAACAGTTCAAAGTTCATTATTTCTTATAGCCTTAATTTTCTCCCTTTTCCTAAATATTTTCAACCTTATCACAGAGTTTACATTTTGACAGATTAATTTTGTCTTCACAAACACAAATGACACAAAATTTGTTCTTTGGATATGGATTAATCCACTTTCACTGTAAGAGGAGTTGATTGTTGAATGGGGTTAAGCGTAAAGTTTAACTCATTACCAGACCGCAACATTTTAGACTGACAAAGGTTTTGGGGACGACACTTTCAAGTGAATGAAATTCAACATTTTTGGGTTTTCCTGGTTAGAAAACATTGTGGAAAATGAAGAAATTGCTTGTTACAAGCAATTTCTTCATTTTCCACAATGTTTTTCAAAGCATTTATCTTGTGAGTCGTCAAAATGTGTCTATGTGTGGTAATGGATTACCAATTTTCCAATCACAATTTTGTGGGTAGTGATTTAACCTTCGGTTTCTTGTATCTTTCGCACCAGTACAAACGCAATATCAAATCTGAGCCGTCAGCCACAAGTCCCCAATTAGATGATTCACAAACAATTTATCCATTGATGAGAGATAACTGGATTGATACACACTATAGTCCGTGGGCTGGCTACACCCTAGGTCCCCCCCCTACCGGGATTTCATGACACCTATATCATTGTAAAGCTTGATGAATTCCCTTTCGAATGCAACTTGTTGTTTGATATATAAGTGCTGGATAAGCATATGCGGAACGATTGATTATCTCCCCTTGAATTGCAATAAATAAATGTTTATAACTCACCGTATACACATTTATGTTGCCCAAAATGACCCAAATTCAGTCGCAAATGAACACAATGCTTTAAGATTTAATCAATTCACATCATCAAATAGAAAAAGATAATGTCACACCAAAATTAGCACGAATTATGCCCCTTGAATATGTAAAACAAGAGAAAAATCGTATATATATTTCATTTGTTTATATTTACTTTGCATTTCGAAATCATTTCCACAGTGAATAATTGCTAAAATTTGAATAAAAGCGTTTATTAGATGCCCTGTAATAAAAAAAAAAAAAGTTTTGACTATCGATATCCTGGGATATACTCGACATTTTTCAAATGATTTTCAAGATGGCCGCCACAAAATGACCCCTTGACTAAATATCGAAATATCACTGCCCTATAATTTGTGGTCGAATTATGTATGTAACGATATCATTTTTTAGTAAAAAAAGTTTAGTGAATCTAAAAGAGTGTTGCCATGATTAGTATGGGCTTTTTTACTATTTTTTAAAAGTCAAAATGGCCGCCAAAATCTCAAATATGCAAAAATGATGTAAATGTTTCCCATTTCTGCATATCTTCTGTACACAATATTGTATTTTCAAATGTATTGCAGTTTCTAACTAAAACTACATGTTTCGACAGGTAAATAAATGACATAACCTTGAAAATATATATATCCAGAACGGTCCTAATTACCGTATAAAAGGTAATAAATCCCCATTTGCATAAAATATGTACTAAGAAATCCGAATTTATTATTTTTCAGGTGAAATAAGCATTTTTTCATTCTTTGACAGAAACCATGTCAATGAATCTTTGATAATGAGTCCACATTGGGGTACATAATTATGCATTTACCAAGTTTTGCATTTAAAAGGGGGACAGAACTCAAACATCCGTTTTTGTTGGTGACTTGCATCTATTGTTACATGTATCTGCTTACATGACAAGCCTAATACGCCTATTGAAAACAGGCTTCTGGAAGTATAATACGCCCTAATTATCCACACCCATTACATTTAAATGAAGTAGGAAACATTTTACCATATATTTTGTAATAAATGATGGTAAAATGTGGACTATTGTGTATAATGTACAGTAAAAACAGAATCAAATTGAAGTGATGATCAAATCAGACAACTTTAATACATAAAAAATAATTGATCGGCATCTTTTTGAATGAAGGTTTTAAGTTTTACATGGACAATGGGCGCTTTGGATAATGGGCTTTATAAAGGGTATACAGATTGTAAGGCTTTCTTTGGTTATAAAACGTTAATGCTCTTTTTGTGGGGAGGATATGTTGAATGCAAAACGCCAATATCAACGATTTTGCCACGCTAAATGCTCGAATACGAGCATGAGTCAATGAATAAATGACCTAACCTTTTTTCAGTTTAGATCAACATTTTTCTCTTTACACATTTTCCATCCAGGGCTATGCACTTTGACCAAGGGATATGACCATAGCAATTGAAAAAGGTGTTAAACTCGAATTAATCCATTTCAAAGGTGGTCAAGTGACATCAATCCAGAAGTAAAGAAGTCCGAGAGGTTTCCAAAGAACCACTTCTAAACTGCATCAATAACTTTTTTCATGCGACTTAAAATTGCAACCGTTCATATCCCTTTTAGAAAAGAAGTCGTTATGAGCAAGGTCATGTGGATAGGGAGGGTGCGATCCAAATTGATACCCATTGTTCTCGACAATATCCATTGTACCTTTGCAATTGTGTACTAATGTAATTTCCTATTGCAAGCAGCGATCACATTTTGAGCATTTGCCACAACGGTTCTCAGGCATGGTCTGCTTCATTTTTTGTAGCAACTTGGCGTAGTATGCTTTGTTAATTGTACTTTTCTTGGGTTATATCTCCAACAATTGCAACTCCTACTAGTAATTGTCCCAAAATATTGAATACTGAACCTCGTCTGTAGAAGATTGAATACTTTTCTTGGCCTTTGGGATTCCAGTCCAACATACCCAAGACTCTGGACAGTTTCTGGTCCACAAAAATGCAACAAGTGCTGGTAATCTCTTTGTTATCATTTGCTGTAAGTTTGCGCATCCTTTTACGAGCAAGCAATATCTTGGAAAAATGCCTCATGAAATGCCTAATAAATAATGCATGGACAATTTCTTACTTTAATTCGCTCATTTCAAGTATACCAGATCTGTGAATTGATGACACATACCATCGATGGTGGTTGCAACTTTGCCTTCAGTCCGAGCATCATCTTCTTAAGCTGCTCTATGGCGTTACAACCCCCAACCACGAATTTTACTTGAGAATAAGATGGTACAGAAGACTTGTAAACTCATCATGCATGTTTTACCACCATTCACTTTTCAATGCAAATGCCGTACCATAGCAGGATACTCCTTTTTTGTGAAAAGGCTTTCTATTAACCGTATACTTAGACAATTTGAGTGCACATATAAATGGCATGTTTCTTCACAACATATATACCGGTAAATCACGGATTCCCTGGTTGATTGGAAATTGCTTATGTGTTATTCATTGCTAGCCCTTATGTTTAATGGATTTTACCTCATTCTGGGGTTAGCTTGATGTCCTCCATTCCAAAAACTAATTCGTGGTTAAGGTGTTTGAAATGAATTAATAAATACACGAGCATATCTAAAAACTGATAACAAAACAAAGGATTTCAAATCTTCGGCCAGCGACATATTACAGCATGACAAGCTAAATTATAATGTGTTTCTCTCTCATCATAATCATTAGAAATTGCATATTGTGTTTGCTATTAAACGAAATCTCCCAAAACAATACTTTGTTACACGAATACGAGGGTTCCTTACTAATCAAGTGTCTTCAAAGTATTCATATCCAATAAGGTACATATGTAAAATTTACAATTTAGTCTGTTTATATCATCACATATAAATATTCTGATTTATAAAGATGTAAAACGATATAACTTGAATTCAATTTGAAAAAGAAATTATTAATTCAGTTGCTAATATAGGCAATTTTGAATCATCAATTAATGCACATGACAGTGCAAATATGAAATTGTCCAGTTTCAGCTATTGCTAATAAGAATATACATGTATATGGTAAACTGTGTTCCTGTAACATAGCATTCAAATTAATAGAAATAGCTGAGAATATTTGGGAGGATTTCTCTTCTGCATAGCCTGTCTCCAATTTATATAATAGTATTGTTAAGTTTGAACTTTGGGCAAATGTAAGTAAAGGCATGTATTACAAAGCAACAATGACGTGAATCAAAGGTGACCATACAATGTACTCCAATGGGAATTCATTATTAAAAAGTTTTACAAAGTTTTTTCGTTACTAAACTTTATCGAAATAATGTTTCTTGTATAAAAGAAAATTGTATTTCACATAGAAAAAAAATCAAAGAAAGTAGGTCAAAGTTTTCAGCATGTCATTTGCGAAAAAAATGAAATTATATTGCCATTTATACGGTCATTTTCGGAACAAATATTGTTAATATTCCCTCTTTTACTCGGAAAATCATGAAATTTTAGTCTTAAAACGCAACAAGTACATTAGTAAGGGAAAAAGATGCAAAACTGAAAGTTATTAGCATAATTAGAGAATATTTAAAGATTTTATTTGCCATTTAGAGAAAAGTATGCAAAATAGTTGTGATTGCAAATATGCCCGTATTCGCACATTTAATGTAGCTGATTAACGATTTATGAACTAATTATTGGTCTATAAGTGTGTTTATCCGTTTGAAACATTACATTATTATAAAAAACGAAAATTCTCAGCATATTTATCACCGAATAAAGTCTTGTTTCAGCAAATTAAACACATATTTCTACTTTCTCATTAATATTCATGAATATGCAAATTAGTTAAAAATGATTTCAAGAAAAATACATTTTTAAAATTCTGAAACGAGTCTATATGTTTTATTACCTAAATAAGTATATATTTCAAATGAGTATTTTTAAATATTTTATTGCAATAAATTGATCCAAGTACTGAAACTTATGAAAATGAGCAGTTGCCATGGTAACAAGCTCACCATTTACTTATCCAACACTTTTAAATCAAACGACAACCTGAATTCATTAACATATATCCTGCGCGTCAAGAAACTATAGCTAGATGGTGGGGAGGGTTTCTATACACTAGTAAACTAGTAGAGTCGGGTTTTTTTGCAAATTAAACATGCATTTCCTGTATTCTCATTAATATTCATGAATATGCAAATTAGCAAGTTTTCTGAAAAAAAGTCTTGATTGTGAGAGAAATATAATGATAACATTTCAAAACTAACCCCAGTGTTTTCTAACCAAAATAAGTAATTTTATTGCAATTAATTGAACCAAGCGCCGGAACAAAGGAAAATGGGTGGTTACCATGGTTACGAGCAAACTACTTGCTTATCCAGCATTTTTAAACCAAACAACAATGTGAATTTATTAACATACATCATAAGCTTCAAGAAAATATGGGTCTTCCAAAATCCGACACGGTAGGGAGGTTTTAATTCACTAGTAAAGTCTTGATTTCAGCAAATTTAACACGTTTTTTCCACTTTCTCATTAATATTCATGAATATGCAAATTAGCAAAGTTTCTAAAAAATGTCTGTATTGTGAGAGAAATATCTTGGTAATAATTTAAAACCATTCTGAAAGATTTAGGACAAACATAAGTAATTTTATTGCAATTATTTGATCCAAATGCTGGAATGTAGAAAAATGGATGGTTGCCATGGTAACAAGCCCGCCATTTGCTTATCCAGCACTTTTAAAAACAACAACCTGAATCCATTAACATACATCATAAGCTTCAAGAAAATATAGGTCTTCAAAAATCCCACTAGGGGGGAGGGTTTCGGTTATGGGCCCATGGACTACTAAGGTCATTGAATGAGTAATCTGGGTTTGACATAGGAGTTAACCCTTTCCCAAACAAGACCTGGTTTTGACGTCCCAAATAGAAAATGCTTGAGAAAACATTGAAACAAAAGAAGAAACAGCTGATAACCAGCAGTTTCTCCTTTTGTCTCAATATTTTCTGTGCCATATTTTACACAAAAAATCCTATCTTTAATAACATCCATTTTGTCATTTGTGGCAGTTTTTGAAGTGTATCACCCTAAATTTTTGCCGTTTGGGAAAGGGTTAAGCTAACAAGAATACTCTCACGGACTGTTGACCGCACATAAGGTAGTCCACCCCTAATGAGATTTACTCGATGTGGAACATTCCACCACCGAATGTTTACGCTGTCACCCAAATAATTCTAACGTCGCATGAATCTCATAAGGGGTGGTCTATCTTAATCCATTCCCTCACAATGAAGCCTTTTGATACCCAACAAGACAAAGGCCAAGGAAAACATTGTGGAAATTAAGAAATTGCATGTGACACTGAAGGACCTACGAAGGTATAATTTTATTTCCTTCAATTAGGCGTCTGTCACATCTTACAATTTCAACCAGTCTAAAATTGTGCTGTCTGTTAATGGGGTAACCCTTATTCCAAGTGAATGAAACTTTACACTTTTTGCTCTTTTCACGTAGAAAACATAGTGGGAAATGAAGAAATTGCTTATCACAAGCAATTTCTTCATTTTCCACAATGTTTTCCTAAGCTTTTTTTTGTGAGGGAGTTGTAGTGTATTGCATGTAGCATAAATATCAGGTTACAAGATGCTATGATATGCATGACCGGCGCGCAGAGCGAGGAGTTCTAGTTTGACCACCATTGTAGCAACATGTAAATAAATGTAGTTATACAGAGATTAGCATTGTCGTTTATTCCACCCATTTGTACCAGAGACACAACAAACTTTGGCGACGAGGATAAGGATGAGAATCTAGATTAGGATCGGACTCTTAATTAGATGTTGGATTAAATTCCGGACTTTTAAAAGTCAGTTTTGGATTAAATTCCGGACGTTGTTTTCGGTGTTATTTGGATTTAATTCCGTCGAAATTTTGACAGGAACAATGGCTAAGGCGCTGAGTGTTCCGAGTATTGAACCATTTAGGATGAATGGGGACAATTCTAGTCTGTCTAGCGGATGGGAACGCTGGATGAAATCGTTCAAATATTTTGTCACAGGATCTGGGATCACCGAGAAAACACAAAAGCGTGCGCTATTGCTGCATTTAGCGGGACCAGATGTGCAGCAGATATTCGAAACTCTGGACAATACGGGGGAAGACAACGACTACGACAGTGCGGTACAATGCTTAGAAGCATATTTTAAGCCGAAGAAAAATGTCAGTTTCGAAAGACACAAGTTCAATTCGGAGAGACAAAATGAGTCGGAAACGGTGCAGGATTACACCACCAGATTGAAGCAGCTTGCTTTAACTTGCGAATTCGAGGATACGAACGACAGAATTCGGGACCAAGTCGTGGAAAAATGTTCGTCATCTACGTTACGGAGAAAATTCCTATGTGAAAAGGATCTAACATTAGAACGAGTGTTAGAACTGTCATCGACATACGAACGTGCCCATGAAAGTGCAACAAAGATCGAAAATGGAAATTCCAACCAAATCAAAGAACAAACGTATCGAGTAAAGGAAAAACGAACGGGACAAAAACGTAAACAAAAAGGTGAATGTTTTAGTTGCGGAGGAAAGGGGCACTATTCGGGACATAAATCGTGTCCGGCTAAAAATGAGGAATGCCACAGGTGCAAAAAGATCGGACATTTTGCTCGGAAATGCAAGTCTGAACAGAAAAATGAAAAGCGAAAACAGAAAATCAAAGTGCGTAACGTAGATCAGGAATCAACGTCCGATGAAGATTGTACATTAACGGTGGCGGACAAATTCGCAAATTCAAGAATTACCATCAAAATAGGTAACGTTCCGCTGGAAATGTTGATTGACTCAGGGGCTTCATGCAACATAATTGATAGAAATACATGGAACTTTTTGAAATCTCAAAAATCGTTTAACTATCTATCAAAGGAGAAAACCACCAAGAAATTGTATGCGTACGGAAGCAGAAAGCCGTTGCTGCTTGCCGGGAAATTCCGTGCAAACATCGTAGGAAATGAGGTGTCGCTGGACAATATTGAGTTCATGGTACTGGGGGGAAAAGGGCAATCCCTTCTAAGTAAGGATACAGCGATTAAACTGGACGTACTTCGAGTCGGACCCAAGGTATGTCACGTTAACTCCTCCAATGTCGAGAACGAATACCCAAATTTGTTTACCGGGATAGGTAAATTGAAGGAATTTCAGTTACGCATACCTGTGGATGAAAGTGTCGATCCAGTGATACAGCCAGTGAGGCGAATTCCGTATCACCTAATGGAAAAAGTTGATGAAAAGCTCGATTCCCTGGAGAAAATGGACATAATCGAGAAGGTAACGACACCAAGCAAATGGGTGTCACCGATTGTGGTCGTTCCCAAAGGCGACGACATTAGGCTGTGTTTGGACATGCGATTACCAAATAGGGCGGTAAAAAGGGTGCGTCACACAATACCAACGGTCGACGACGTCTTACAAGAAATGAATGGGTCCAAAATATTCAGCAAAATCGACGTCAAAAACGCGTATCACCAAATTGAGCTGGATGAGCAAAGTCGGGAAATCACAACGTTCGTGACACACAATGGGCAGTATCGCTATAAAAGGCTAGTTTTCGGAATATCGTGTGCAAGTGAGATGTATCAAAACGTCTTACAGCAAATTCTACAGGGATGTGAGAATACGAGAAATATTATGGATGACATAATAGTGTTTGCCGCGACCGAAGATCAGCATGATAAGTGTCTAAAAAATGTGCTAAAAGTGCTTCATGAAAAAGGTTTAACCCTTAATCGTGAAAAGTGTAAATTCAAAATGTCAAAGTTGGAATTTATGGGAAATGTGGTTTCAGAGCACGGGGTCGGTCCGAGTAAAGCGCGAGTTAAGGATGTGCTGGATGCCCGAGCACCACAAAATGCGTCCGAGGTAAGGTCATTTTTGGGTCTAGTAAACTTTAACGCTAGATATATTAGGGATATAAGTACCATATCCGAGCCTTTACGGCAGCTTACACGAAAAGGTGT
This sequence comes from Fragum sueziense, assembly GCA_963680895.1. Classification (NCBI taxonomy): domain Eukaryota; kingdom Metazoa; phylum Mollusca; class Bivalvia; order Cardiida; family Cardiidae; genus Fragum; species Fragum sueziense. The sequence goes on along the minus strand of OY804598.1, from coordinate 21,962,795 downwards.
AACGTTCGTGTGGACCGAGAAAGAGCAGACCGCTTTCGAAGAGTTGAAGCGTAGGCTAGCGAGTGCGGAAACGTTAGGATATTTTGACAAAAAGGCTAAAACGCAGGTAATTTGTGATGCGTCACCCGTAGGAGTCTCTGCAATGCTGGTGCAAGAGCAAAATGGCGAGAAAAGGGTGATATGCTACGCTAGTCGAAGTCTAAATAAGGTAGAACGGAAATATAGTCAAGTAGAAAAAGACTGCATTAGCTTGATATTTGGGGTCGAAAGGTTTCATATCTATCTTTTTGGTGCCGAGTTCGAGCTTCTGACTGACTGCAAAGCCTTGCAATTTCTATTTGCGCCGCGTTCGAAGCCGTCAGCACGTATTGAACGATGGATATTACGGATCCAGTCGTATAAGTTCAAAGTACGGCACATTAAAGGGGTCGACAATATCAGTGACTGTCTGAGTCGGTTATGTAGACAAGATGACAGTACTAAATTGGACAAATGTTCGTTTGTGGAAGACGACGAGTACGTGAAATTTGTTGCTCGCAGTGCAACACCGCGCGCAATTACTACGCGCGACATAGAAAAAGCATCCCGTTATGATGCAGAAATGATAGCTATTCGTCACTGTATTGCGAATAATGCGTGGGATAAGCTTCCTTATCCTGAGTACCTACCAGTTAGGCATGAGTTAACAAGTATAGGCTTTCTTGTACTTCGTGGTACTCGAATTGTCGTCCCGAGGGACATACGGGAACAGATCTTAACGATTGCTCATGAATCACATCCCGGGATTGTTATGATGAAAAGCAATCTTCGACAGAATGTGTATTGGCCTGGCATTGATAAAGATGCAGAAAAACACTGTAAAACGTGTTATGGGTGTCAGCTGGTTTCGAACCCAGCTAGACCAGAGGAAATGACGCGAACAGAGCTTCCCAACGGGCCATGGGAACATCTAGCCATAGATTGGTTAGGGCCGCTAAACGCGAAAGATCACATTTTGGTAATTATTGACTATTACTCGCGATTTATTGAAATAGGATACAGTAAAAATCCTACGTCCGAGAGTACTATAAAGATTTTGAAAAGTGTTTTCAGTAGACACGGTAATCCGATATCTGTACAGACGGACGGAGCGAGCTACTTTACGAGCGAAGTGTTTGAAGACTATTTGTCTGAAAACGGTATCAGACATCGGAAAACGACGCCGCTTTGGCCAAGTGCGAACGGCGAGGTAGAAAGACAAAACAGGTCTTTGTTAAAAAGAATCAAAATCGCCCAAGCCGAGGGTCGGTGCTGGAAAGACGAAATCGACACATTTTTGTTGACATATCGCAGTTCCGTACATTCTACGACGGGCGTATCTCCAGCAGAATTGTTATTCGGTCGGAAAATTAGGTCAAAATTGCCGAATTTACAAAATCATCGGGTCGAATCCGAGGCGAGAGATCGCGATTCCGCTCAAAAAGAAAAGGGTAAAGTGTACAGCGATAAGAAAAGAAATGCACAAAAATCAACCATCGAGGTCGGAGACAAAGTTTTGCTTAAACAGAATAAACGCAATAAGTTAGATACGAATTTTGAATCGGAGCCCTATGTTGTGGAAGAGAAATTCGGGAATAGGGTTACTTTAGAGCAAAATGGTAAGCGTTACAAGAGAAACATTACCGCAGTCAAGAAGTTGCTTGGGAAAGATTATTCCTCCCAAGGTGATCTGACACCGCCTCATGGAACCACACGTCCCATTGAAGTGCAAACTCGAGATCGTAGGAATGTCAAAGTGCCATCGCGTTTCTTAGATTATGTTCGAAGTTGATTGAAATTAATGGTTGTCAGAATGGCTTGACCGCAGTTTTATTGCTGCCACAGGTGATGGGTTGTTGCTAAGAAAGCAGACGCTGTAATTAATCACCATTTCACATGTCGTTATCAGTGCTATGAATTTCACAATTTGTTTATTCATGATTGTCTGGTTATAAATGTTGTGATTGTAGACAGTTCGTTGAAGGTCAGCTGAGGTTACAAGGCTGGGACATGAATACCAGATGTTTAATGAGATAAACTTGATAGGACTCTTGCTGTGATTTCTGAGAAACTTGAAATAATGTTTTGATAGCAGATTAACGCTCTCCTTTATTTCGAAATTTATTGCTTGTTTAATTTTAGCTATTGTTTAGAGTCTGTTGTTAAGAATAAGAAAGAAAATGTTGATAACAAGAATTTAGCTAAGAGAAAATTCAGTCTAAAAATAAAAGGATTTTATTTTTATAAAAACCCGAGGAGAGATGTAGTGTATTGCATGTAGCATAAATATCAGGTTACAAGATGCTATGATATGCATGACCGGCGCGCAGAGCGAGGAGTTCTAGTTTGACCACCATTGTAGCAACATGTAAATAAATGTAGTTATACAGAGATTAGCATTGTCGTTTATTCCACCCATTTGTACCAGAGACACAACAGGAGTGAAAAGGTGTCACTGTGCAGTAAGAATCTGACCCTTCATGCATATAAATAAATGTTGTCTGGTTACATACAGAAACAGTTGGTGACTAGAAGACAAAGTTTGATCTATCATCATGTTTTGGAATGTTTATCTTTGTCCAGTTCTTGAACCACTGCTTGAACAATTGTTGACACCTCAGCCATGGCACCGGCTCCTGTGGATTGAAAACAATTGGAAACTATTTTATCCAGTAAACTGTGATGTAATTTCGTACAAACAGTAGTATTTTGTATATGATGTTATAAAATCTTGTAACTACAGCTTGATTTTATGACAACACCGATGGTTTTTCAATACATTGCGGTATACCTAGTCTATTTTTAGCACAAAATTCTTTTGTATTGAACTCTTAACAAACAATAGAATTTAGTCTAGAGGAAATTCGAAGGGGCTGCAGAAAGTGTATAGGCTATAGTATGAAAAACAGCGAAAATTTGTTTGTTCGTTCAGCAGTCAGCAGATACTGTTTTCAATTTTTACATGTATATCTATGTTTATCAATATCCCAAACAACAAATTT